>OZ026526.1:20465929-20735237 GCA_964019695.1 Loripinus fragilis | reverse complement strand
GAGGGGGTGGAGTCTGCCGGCAAAATATTTGCTACCACGTTGCTGTATTTGTGATTCCCTTTAATTTGATCTGCAGCATGACTTTGTTCTGAAAAAGTTGATATTTGATCTTACCATCTTTTGACCCCAACCCCAGGGTCAGTGGGGTGGGATCTGCAGGCAAATATAAGCTACCATGTTGCTTCTTTGTGATTCCATTTAATTTGATATGCAATGTGACCATGTTCTGAAAAAAGTTGCATTTTGATCTTTTGACCCCATTCACTAGGGTCATGGTGGGAGGGGTGTCTGTGGGAAAATCATTTGCTACCATCTTGCTGCATTTCGTGTTTCCCTTTAATTTGATATGCAACATGACCATGTTCTGAAAAAGTTTAATTTTGACCTATTAACCCATCTCGGGTCAAGGGGAAGGGGGCTAGGGGGTGGGTAGACACAGGCATTTGATCGAAAATCATGTTTGATACGTTCATATTTATTGTACCTCTGCCTGCATCCAAAATTTCAGTAAAAAATGAGTTTTTGCAAAATTTAAATATTTGACCTTTGACCCCACCTAAGGGGTCAAGTAGGGTGGAGTAAAATATTAATCACTATCATGCTTATCTACAGGCACTGGGTAATCATGACCTATAGTGAGAAGTTGTTAGATATTATCGTTTTTGAGAAATATGAAGTTTATTCCGCAAAAATAAGCCAATACTTTGCTTTTTTTATTAGCCTAAATCTGAGTCAAAAAAAGGGCCGTAACTCAGTCAAAAGTTTGCAAATGATCTCAAAATTCAAACTTTAATTCAAATTCAAATTTTATGATGCTTTATCCCTCTGTAAAATTTGAAAGAAATTGTTGCATCCCTTCAAAACTTATTGATTGGAAACCACAAATTGACAATTTAGCCAAAATCTAAGTCAAAAAGGGCCATAACTCAGTAAAAATTTTGTGGATTACCCCCCTTTTCAAACTTTACCTGTATTTAATGATGCTTAACCCTTCTGTAAAGTTAAAATAAAATTGATGCCTCCCTTCAAGAGTTATGGGTGTAAGAACACAGACAACGATAGAGTCATGTTCCCTTTGTGTAAACCATGCTTCGCAAGCGACACAAAAACATGCCTACTGGTGGTTTTGATGGAGCAATATTCCAGCCTTTTTCTGTGATGAAACTTAAAGAAGAAGAGAGACTTGGCAAGTAAGCATAAAGTTCTAACCGCCTACCTGAATTTTATCAATTTTCTTCAAAACGAAAAAAAACCCATTACAACTATTTTTGCATCTCATAGTAGCCAGACATTTCATATACCCTAGACAGTAAAGATATTGACAAAATGTTCAACAGTACAATCAGGATGTCCATTTCAAACATTCATGCTCCAGTATTAAAATTATTAAAAATATTGTGAAAAAATGATAAAATGCCTAGCTAAGCCTCACATTTCATCTCTTTTCCTCAACTTCTTCAATAAAAAGCCTCACATTTTATCTCTTTTCTTCAAATTTGTCAATATATTCAATAACACATGAAAACTCATATACGAGGGGTGATCAGAAAGTTCGCAGAAAAGTGCTATTAAATCGCATTGCTTTTATCGATTTCAATGAAAATTCATAGATATAAACTACCATTTATAGCTAGTTGATTGAAATTGAAATTTAGAAAATGTGACGTCAGACGTATGAGCACGAGGCGCCACTGTGACGTCACTTCGCTGTAACTGGCCCACCTGTACCCCTGGCCTGCTTCTAGGGGCTGTAACTCCTAGAAGTGTTTGAATTGATTGGTATTTTTAACGGAAAGTAATGTTCCGTCATTCTTTAAACGTAATATGTTTTTCTTTATGTTATTCCGCTGTGCTATGTATTCAAATTAATAGATTTCAGTTCGAAGGGAAGGCCTAAAATACGTCATTTTTTTAAATTTTTTTTGTAAATTTTAAATAAAAAAACTTATTTTCTAGTCAGTTTTCATCACAATAATTATAATATCGGACTTAACTATCAATATTAGATCTGCTGTCCTGAAGAAGGGTGTTTTTTGAAGTATGTAAATGGTTTATTTTAAAGAATTGATATGCCAAAACAGGCAATGGGTTCCGATGATAGAAGCTGAATGCTTTTTTTGACAGTACTGTTATTTGTTTCGAATTAGAACACCATCCGTTAGATAAAAAATCTTTGAAAGTTTGCATAGGAGATGAGTTAATATGTCGTTAAATATACATGGAACGCAATATGGGCTATCACAGCATAGCAAACTTTTACAAAACGTTGAAGTTTAATTGGTTGGGTAAAAAACATCGAAATGCAACGTAAAATGGGCCGGTTCGTGTCATATAGCATTGCCTTGACGACCGCTGTAACGCACATAGATGACTTACATCATGCAAGTTGTAACGGATCAACTGCATATGTGTTGCAGTATTATGTGCTGTAATTCCAGCTCTATTTATCAATCGATGTAGAAATAGCAACTATTTTCCGCGAACTTTCTGATCACCCCTCGTACATGATCACTCATGTAGGATCTACTTTTGAACTTAGCATTCATCTGTTTGGAAGAGAGGTAGATGCTTTACTATTTTTGTTCTACTCTTATTTATGAACTAATTCCTCAGGTCTCTACATCTAAATGGCATATGTTGGCTATGATCTCTGTTTATGGTATTTCCTGACTTAAGTCTACTTGTTTCTTTCTGATTCATTCTATTTTCACCAAATGGGGTTAAATTGTTTAAGATTATATAACTCTGTAGGTCTTCTCTAGCTTTATATTTATCAGTCATTTTTTTCTGTAAACCAACCTTTAAGTAATGCACCATTCAGGCTATAGGATACACATCTAGTAGGCCAGTACATTTAGCAGAAAATGACCCTTGACCCACAACTAATTCCTTGAGAAATGTTTTCAACAGTTTAATGAAAATTTATGATAAACCGGATGATTTTAATTTTGAAATAGTAAATTTCCCATTTCTTGATGGAGATGTTCCTCGCTCTCCTTCCTATGGTGTATATATTTCTCAGCTTATTCGTTTTGCTAGAATGTATTCTAATGTTGATGACTTCAACAACAGAAACTTATTTTTAACTGCTAAATTATTAAAACAAGGTTATCGATATCATAAAATTCGAAAAGCATTTTCTAAATTCTGCCACAGACACTCAGGGTGAATTGTTAAATACAACATTTGGTTAAAAACTCTTCTGCAACAAGGCATATCAGAACCTATATTTTATGGTGATTGAGTCTATAAGTTCAAAGAATTGTTTGAAAACCTAATTTTAGTGATCAATTCAAAAAGATAGTAAAACATTATATAAGGGTTGGATATAACTTGGATATCATGCGCCAGTCTGCATGCCTAGTTTTAAACCCAATCACGGTTTATGGCTATGGTTTCCTCTTTAATTGCACGACGGTGGGTCAGGCCTCAGACTCTATGATGGCTCTGACGTAAAGCTTTAATCGGTGGGTTGGTGCCTGATGCTTATCTGTAGCTGGACCCACTGTGGCTCAACTTGAGGTTTTCTTTAGCTCTGACTATCTGTGAGTCATGAGCCCTTTTCTTTGTTCCTCAAGGTAAAGTAATTTGATTAGAGTGTTTCTCCATGATGATACATTGCATTAGTTAGATGGCCTCCATGCGAGCTGAACATTTCTTGTACTTCAACAACAGCAAAATCCAGGGCGAAGATTTGGTACCAGTAAAATGCATTTAAGCCCCCCGGTGGCTTAGGCTACTGTCCGTTCTAAGGCAGTCGCTCTGTCGTTGTTGACTCTTTGTTTATTGTTACTCCCATTGTGGGAGTCTGTGATTGTTCTATGTTGTGTTGAATGTTACTTTATGTCCATTCTAGTATTGCAATCATCTTGATGAGGAAGAGAGAGCTGATTGCTTTGCTTAATTTGTCTTCCTGGTGTCTCGTGATGGTTGAGCGGCTCTTCCTCACGGTGCCACGGGGTTGTCTGGGGTTTGTGATTGTGGTATTTCCTGATCATACTCACTTGCTATTTTTAGTATCAGGAAGGTGTCCTGTTTTATAGAAAAAGTCCTCAAAAAAAATCCGAGGGGAAATGGCATTTTTTGGGGGGTGAAAAAAATACAAAAAATGAAGAAAAATCGCTGAAAACAGTCAATTAATATCATGTAACTGGTACCATAGGATCTAATTTGACCTACCTTGCTACCCCAGGACAAGTTCCCATGGGTGTTGGATTGTTCATTCGAACCCCAGTCATGCCCCAAAAATTTGTCCCCAGAAAAAAACTTTTTCTAGCTATGTCTAAATGCATGGTTTCCATGGCAACCCATAATACTATTCTTGTGAATGAGGGTGTACCTACAAAAACAAGCATATCTCATATGCTGTTCAGTCTAGACTAATAGCCGTGGTACAAAATTAAAGCCTAGGCATAGATATTTCATTACATGGTCAGATACGCAAATTTTCTAATATGAATATCATATAAATATTACATTCCTTGCGTGGGTGATAGTCCGAAATATCATCCCGAGGAATGTGATTATCAACCGAACAGAACATTAGATCCCTTATTTTTTGAAGTCCTTCTCTTACTCAATAGACTTATCATGATGAGGGGAGATCCAAAGGGAACA
Source organism: Loripinus fragilis (assembly GCA_964019695.1). NCBI lineage: Eukaryota > Metazoa > Mollusca > Bivalvia > Lucinida > Lucinidae > Loripinus > Loripinus fragilis. The sequence continues at coordinate 20,730,620 of OZ026526.1, read as the reverse complement.
TAATGAACAGCCTCTTATCTATATGCTTGGAGTGAATTAAATCTTTCACAAAAATGGTTCTTCTTTAACAATCTGAATGCTCAACCTGATCACTGACTTTCCGTTTAACAACTTACGTCAACCTTTATACCAAGCAGCGTCATTTTTAAAGGAGATACTTTAAATGAGGCTGTTTTGATGCAAAATAGAAAATTTCGCCTTATCTTCTCAAATTTGGTCTAAACGTGTTCCTCTTGTCCTAACTAAGAAAACGAGTACCCACACTTTATGTTTCTGACCATAAACAACGAAGTTATTTGAGCTTAAAGTCGCGAAATCATGCGTCCTGTCCGCCATTGCTGTTGAACGTCTCCTGACGTGAACGAACCATACACGCATCGGCGTTGCGCGTCATGTGACCGCCCTGATATTTTATAATATCACCCGCTGTTATGGCAAACACGTGGCAGTATTCGCCATCACTGTAGCAACGGGTGATATTATAAAATATCAGTCGTTCGTCTATGGAAGTTTTGTATGGGGAATTCACGTGAGGTATAATAATCATGAATATTAATTAATGGGAACTTTAAAAATTCGGAAAATTGGGAAAATATCCGTAGATTAACTGATTTCTGCCCAAAAACATCACTGATGTACATTGTATGTTGCTATCTCATAAGTGATACAATTTGACAAGTTCTTTCATCTGGTGGATCTAGATGTAAATTATCCCATTTGCATATTCATGAATATCTATGAAAACTTGAAAAATAATAGGAAAATCATTGGAGAGAAAAACAGGAAGGAACAACTAAAAATTTGGGCCCTGTGATAGTAGACCTACCTTACACAACTATGACGATAACTACTGGATGCCAATGAATAGAAATTTGGACCCCGTGATAGTAGACCTACCTTACATCCCTATGATGATTTCTACTGGATGCCATATTGTTCATTTGGACCACCAAAATGCAAAAGTATTGTCCTCAAAATTTAACCCATTTGGGCTATGTGAAATTGAATGGTTTCTCTGACAACCTATTAAATAATTCTAAAGAATGGAATGTACCTACAGAAATACTCATATCTCAGCAACGATTCACCCAAGAATACTTAATTTGGTATTAAACTAATTCTTAGTCATAGAATTTTTCCTGGACTGTCAGGTATGCAAATTATCTAATTTGAGTATTCATCAATATTTATGAAAACCTTAGAAATTAGAGAGAAAACTCAGGAAAAATGGGGTATACAACTCAGCTGCTTTTTGCTCTAGCATACAAAACTGGTACCAAATTAATGCTGAGACAAAGCTCTTCTACTCTGGTTAAATATGTAAATTACCTAATTGTCATATCCATCAATATTAAAGAAAATTGTAGAAGTAAGAGAAAATTTGCCAAAAAGAAAAACAAGGGAAAAGGCGTAGTAATCTCATATCTCATAATTCTTTTACCCACTTGTTCAACATTCAAATGACTTAATATATATATATTCACGGATATCAATGAAATATTGGAAATAATAGACAAATCTCAGAAAAAAATGAGTGGATATGCTTTCAAAATTACTCATATCATAGCTGCTAGATGCCCTAATTTACCAAGCTCAGCTCTTAATTGATGCTTAGACATAGTCCTTATACCATGTGGTTCAATATGCATATGATCTAATATTATGTTCATATGAATTTTTGAAACATTGCAAAATTAACATCGCAGAAAAAATTGGAGAGTATACATAAAAAATTACTTAGGCCAAAAAATGTGAGTTTACTATTGCATTGAAAATTAAAATAAGGAAGGTAGGTCTGATTTGTTTTCTATTAAAAATATATATGGAATGAATGTGGAAAATATGGCCAAAACGGGGGAATCCCTATATAATATTGAACAAAAGGGCAATCATAGGTGTCTCTGGAACGCTCACCTGAATCGTAGTCCTGGAGGCACTTTGTTAAAGCTGCATAGTCTGTAACTTTTGATGTTTCTCGAAATTTTTTATTTTCTTTTTAAATCATTTGTAAAAGTAGAATTAAGTTATGTTTTCACAATAAATCTGTTCACTATAGCTGAAAACTGCACAGAAAAATGAATTATCTTATAAAACAGGTGTGTTTTTCTCTTGTTGGTAATTATTTGCGTCCCCCCAATAATTATAGACAGTTAATTTTAACAATAATGCTGTTGTTTTGATACTGATAATTTGTTAAGATTTACGAAATTGGTAAAATGTTTACCTGAATTTTAGTTATTTTACTGTGTTCTTGAAAAATAGAAATATTAGTTCTAAAATTAAAAGATCAAAAGTTACAGACTATGCAGCTTTAAGCATAGTTGAATGATTTTGAGTAATATAAGGAACATAGATCAATCTGAAACATTTTTTGTAATTATTCTGAATCTGGATCAATGGATAAGATGTTGTGTAAAGAATTTTATTTATAGCTCTGGTGATTATAATGTTCAGAAGAACAGAACTGGTTTGGTAGCTTTAGTAGAAGGCCTTACAAAGAATTTCATTACAAATTGTATGTAATTATTTCCAATTTGGACCAGTACAAAGTAGTTCATTTGTTGTTAAAATATATTTCTTATCTAAAGCTCTGGCGGCCATCTTGGCTGGCAGAGCCGAATCATTTGGGCAATTTTTAGAAGTCTAAGAATTACTGTACCTGAGGTAGTGGTTATTTTGTGGGTACACCGTTATAAAATTTTCATTTTTTTCTCATTTCTGAAATTTTGTATTAATAATGGTGATTTTGCAATTCAACTATTTCCAATAAAGAACATATGATTAAGGTTCTATGTATTAGCATTATGTTAATACCATGTTTGCTGCTCTTTGGCAATTAGCAGCTGAGATATTAGTAATTATGTAGGTAAAGCCAGTTAATTTTTCTGCGATTTCTTATGTTCTCTTTAAAAATCATGAATTTCAAATTTAGATTACTCTTGCATTGAACCGATGGATAAAAGGAATGTCCTTAGCATCAATTCAGAACCAAGCCGGTAACTTGGGGCAACTAGCAGTTCTGATACGAGTAATTCTTTAATGATACCCCCTTAATTTTTCTGCGATTTTTCAATAATACCTTAAGTTTTTATCAATAGTCATAGATATTTAAGGCTAATTATTTGAATGTTGAACCACTGGGTAAAAGGATTGTATCTTGGTATCAGTTTGGTACCATGTTTGGTATTCTAGGGAAATTGGTAGCTGAAATATAATCAATTTTGTAGGTATACCCCGTAGTTTTTCTTAGAATTTTCTATTATTTCTTATGTTTTCATTGGCATTGATGGATATGAAAATAAGTTAAATTGCATATTAAACCACTGTGTAAAGGGACAATGTCTCAGCATCAATTTTGTACCTATTTGTGACCTTTAGTTTAGTTAGCAGCTGAGATACAGGATATTTTGTAGGTATACCCCCTTAATTTCCTGCATTTTTCTCTAATTTCTCATGCTCTCATAAATTATGTATAATGTATATACAAATTAGATCATTTGCATATCGAACAGTCAGGAAAACGTTAGATAACTTAGAAATAATTTGGTACCAAATTTAGTATTTTAGAATGAATTGATGCTGAGGTATACATATTTTTGTTGGCAAACCCCCATTATTTAGGATTATGGGTTGCCGTGGAAACGAATATGCTCTCTACTGACCGCTCAGTTTACAAACTTATAATCAGAAATCCATCCTTATCTGATTTATTCAGCATTTGCTTAAAAAGAATGTGAAATTTATAAGCATATTTTGTCAAAAATCATTATTTCCTGTTTTCAGGTACCCCACCCACTAATGATAAAATCTTAATTCTTTTAATTAAAATTTTCTCGAATTTGGCACCGATATTTTTTGAGGACTTTTTTATGTTTATTTACACTACTCAGCCCTGTGCTTTGGTGCTAAAATAATTTCTCAAGGAATTATCTAGACCTTAAAAGTTAATGTTCCTGGCCTATAGGTAATTACCAGGTGAAAGCAGGTTTCAGAACTAAGGGTGAGGTCGGTACCATGAAACATGTTTAAGCCCTCAAGTAAAAATATTTTTTACTGACCGTTCCAAGGGAGTGCTTCTTTTGTGGATCATTTTTGTTATTTATGTTGTCATGCTTTCTTGTCTGTTCATTGCAGCCTTGTGGTCACCTGCTGGGATTGGGCGGATCTCTTGGCTAGCTTGTATTTGAAGTTATCTTGAGTTTTGTCACTTTCCCATGGGGTTTCCTGGGTTAGGTGTGGTAATTGATTGTATCTATTCCTTATCTTTGCCTTCTTACTTAGCTTGATTCTCCAGTACAGCAAAATCTTTTGCAGTCTAATCTTTTCCAACTGATAATTAAAGTAAAGCAGTTGCCAGTTACTGCCAAAAGCATTAGCATTGTATATTGTTGAACTGGACTGATTGAACACTACAAAGGCTAAAATATTTGTAAATGAACAGATCAAGAACTTTTTTATACTCCATAGGAACTAACAAACTGTCTGTAAATGACATTAATGAAATTATCTTCAACTCTCATTCCAATATATTATCCTGAAGCCAAAACAAAAGTTCTAGGCTTATATCCCTGAAAAAAAAAACAGGATTAGGAACATTTTAATAAAGTTTATGATGTTAATCCAGTACAGTTAAACCTGTCTAAAATGGCCTGGCACAATAGACAAAACAAAAGCCTTAACGACAAATGGTAGCTTAATGAAGGTCAAATGTATTGCAGAGTGCTCTCTTGAAGACTTTTTACCTACATTAAGCAATAATTGGTCTTGAAAACCAATTTTTGGTCCTTTTTGAGTAGCCACTTAAGACAAGCTTTACTGTATATAATTGTAGAAGTTCTGATTATATTAATGTATATATTGTTTTACCAATCATTTGACACCATTACCTATCCAATTGCTTGTTTTAGTATAGGGCTTAGTGTTGCTTTTACCAATACAATTTTTCTGTCTCATCATAAACACTTAAACTTGGTAGACTTATCATAGCCATGGTCAGTCCTCCTAATTGGCTTTGCTGCCAGAAAACCTATCTTTGGGGTTTACAGGAAGGTAAGTCTCATATCAACCTCCTCTTCTATGAAGACTAACTAGAATATTGAAATTCCCCTTGCAGCAATACATGCTATTATACTTTCCAGAGAAAGGAATGATCAGACTGAGCTGATGCTGTCTGGTTTTTGCCTTTAATGTTCACATGCAACATTATCAAGGTCCAGCAATAGAAGTAAGCATCAGTCTGATGTGTAAGACATAACAAAAGGATATGATATTTGGTTTCTTATTTAAATTCACAAACAAATCTCATACTTACACAGTACATTTAGTGTTATTTCATCTGACTCCACAATTTCTTTTTTTTCTGTTGTAAACGAATTTTCCATTCTACATTTAACAGAACGTCTATGATCCATATAACTGAGATTGTTTATTACGAGTCTGTTCTCTGCATTCATGGTACCAATGTTTGGGGTCCATTTGATAGTTGCACTCGGATTACCATAATCAGTGGAGAGACATGTAAATTCCCCTTGTCCACCTTCTGCCCATGGAAAGTCTCCATTGATGGTCTGTATTAAAGGTTTAATTGGACGCCCTGAAATATACACATTCAAATATTTTGATTAAAGACAATTTGCAGGAAAGCAATTCATTCAACTGTCATTGTGTTTGAGCATTGAGCAATTTATCAGTCATATCACAACAGTCAGTTATTGTCTTGCACTGTTCCTCATTAAGGTGCTCTTTTAATTTACAAGTACAAGATCTATTCATAGTTTTGCCAGTGGCTGACAACAGTCATGTAAGAATCAGAGAATGGAAGAGAATAATCTCTAAAAATTCACTTAGAAAAAGTACCAACTTTTTCATTAATACTTTTTAAATGGAAGTAGTAAGATCCAATGAAGATGAATAAGACATTACAATTTGTCTTTTTGGCTTGCTATATTTAGTTCCTTTGGGTGAACAATGAGAAGCATCTATTTTCACTAATATTTCATTTTCACCATAAATATCATTACCCCACCACTGTTATAGATTTTTCATAAAACTCAATTCAGGATCAAGGTGGAACATAAGGATGACATAGCTCTGTCTAATTTGACTACATAATACCCATTTCTCAAATTAAATATATAGATATTTCTCAATATAGTGTGATTATTATCAGACAGGTCATAGGGGACAAGGATTGAAATCTAGGTAGTGTGGCCCTGTTAAGGGAGGCTTCTTAACTTATTGATTCAGTTTATCAAGTTATGCTGTTTGCATATAAGATTGATGACATCATGCATAATAATTTTAACAAAACCTTTACAATATGTCAGGTTAGCAAACATTTAAGGCTGGAAATGACAAATCAAGCTATTTACTGCTCTCTGCTCTTGATATTTTCATTCAGATATACCCCAATAATGTTTATACTAAATTTAAAAAACATTGTTTATGCAAATCGACGATTCAAAAAGTCTTTATGAAATGAGCCTCGACGTGACAAAAATAGTAAGTGAATATGATCAGGAAATACCACAATCACAAACCGCAGACAACCCCATGGCACCGCGAGGAAGAGCTGCTCAACCATCACGAGACACCAGGAAGACAAATTAAGCAAAGCAACCAGCTCTCTCTTCCCTATCAAGATGATTGCAATACTAGAATGGACATAAAGTAACGTACAACAAAACCTGTCTTCAGGGTTTCTGATAAAACGAGTTTCAAAATAGTCTCCTAGCTAGAATAGTGAAATTTTGCTCGTAGCAAGCCTGGCTATGATTCTTTCTAGTAAGTGAATAACAAAGGCGCTGATCAGACTGTGTAAATGCGCAGGCTGGTCTGCGCTTTTGTTGTTTGCAAACCACCGAAGACAGGTTTTCTCGCGTCGAGGCCCAAATAATATCAGAGTTTAAACCAATTCTAGATCCCACATTTTGTAGGAGGTTCCACGAAAAATAACTTCATCAAAACCAAAGAAAATATTGGAGAATTATTTATGTATTGGTTTCAGACAGGATTATTGAATGTTTAAAAGAGTTACAAGCATTAAGGGGCTATTTTGGCCTCCCTATGAGGCCAAAAAATAAAAGTTGCTTTTCACCAATTTCTATTTATTGGTTTGTTAGAACAATAGCCCAAATTCAAAAGTCAGGTATTCATTTGACTTTTACTGTTGCTATGGTAAAACTGGCTGCCAAAATAGGCTAAAAATGGGAAAGTGACCATTTTGGAACAAAGTAGAGACTTTTGACAGAGTAATTTTATAACATAAAGCACAAGCACATCCCAAAAGATATTTTAACAGATGATGAGAGTTATCAGGACACACAACATATTAAAAGGATTTTTTTTATATCAGCTGTGCTGATATCTAATTTTTTTAAAAATTGTTATCCTAAAGCCTGAAATTTGGTAAAAAAGACAAATTCTCTATTTTAAGCATACTTTGGTGGATATTTTTGTTACTATGGTAATGTTGTAAGTGTAATAAATACCAGATTTTCATTCTTAGATCATTCTTCTAACAAACCAATTGGACGAAATTGTTGAAGGCAAATTTCAGTTTTTGGCTTTAGAGAGGGCCAAATTAGCCTCTGAATGCATGCACTGTGTAGCTCTTTGACTGAACATCTTCAGGGACTGTTTCAAACCAGCTGATGAAGTTAAGGAGTTCTTTTCATGGTAATAGCGTATTCCAGGAGACCAGCTTATCTGCGTGAATTAACTACTACAATAAATAACAAACAATAGGTCTATTGTGGCCATGGAATGCTCTCCTGGATTCTTATCCCCTTTTGTTAAGCATAGTGAAATCATTTGAGCTATATAAGGAACTTGGCATATCATAGATTTGACACCATTTGATCAATATAAGGAACACAGGGTATCATAGATTGACACCATTTGATCAATATAAGGAACATGGAGAATCATAGATTTGACACCATTTGATCAATATAAGGAACACGGGGTATCATGGAGTATCATAGATTTGACACCATTTGAGCACTATAAGGAACATGGAGTATCATAGATTTGACACCACTTGAGCACTATAAATGAAAATGGAGTATCAAAGATTTGACACCATTTGAGCACTATAAGAAACATAGAGTATCATAGATTTGACACCACTTGAGCAAAATAAGGAACATGGGGTATCATAGATTTGAAACTATTTGATCAATATAAGGAACATGGAGTATCATAGATTTGACACCATTTGAGCACTATAAGTAACACGGGGTTTCATAGATTTGACACCATTTGACCACTATAAGGAACATGGAGTATCATAGACCTGACACCATTTGATCAATATAAGGAACATGGAGTATCATAGATTTGACACCATTTGAGCACTATAAGGAACATGGAGTATCATAGATTTGACACCACTTGAGCACTATAAGGAACATGGAGTATCATAGATTTGACACCATTTGAGCACTACAAGGAACATGGAGTACCATATATTTGACACCATCTAAGCACTATAAGGAACATGGAGTATCATATATTTGACACCATTTAAGCACTATAAGGAACATGGAGTATCAACTGTTAAATCTTCGTAAATCCAGATAAGCAGATTTCAATTATAAAAATATTTCTTTTTCTTCTATCCTTCAATTCAAAATATGTTAAAGGTGCTCAAAAGACCCATCTTAATGTGACAGTCCTTTTGAGCACCTAAAACATATGCTCTCATTTTAAATTAAGAAAATTGAATGTAAATGAATTTCACACTCTATGTGGAGGCCTGGTCCTGTGAATCAACATGTGTCTAATGATGTACTCAATCGGAAAAATCATTACCTGTAAGGCTAAGGATTAAGATTATGAATCTCATCCCTTGGTAGGACAAGATGATATTTTAGGTTCTCTCTATTTCTTCGTGATCCATTGTTCCAGGTTATTTATGTGACATTATTTTAAATTTGGACAAGTGGTTAAGAAGATGTGGTTTTAAGACAGTTCTTATCTAAAGCTCTAGTGGCAATCTTGTTTGGCCGAGCTGAACTGTTTAGACAATTTTGGAAGAGGGCATTATGAGAAACATTTCTGTTAAATTATTTTGAATTTGGACCTGTTGTTAAGGAGGATGTGTTGATCTAAGATACTACTTATATAGAGCTCTGGTGACAATCTTGTTTGGCAGGGTGAAATTGTTTGTGCAGTTTTGGTGAAAAGTGCTATGAGGAACATTTCTGAGAGATTATTTTGAAGTTGGACCAATGGTTCAGATGTCCTTTAAAATATATTTATATGCATAGAATTCACTGCTTATGATAAAATAGAGTTTATTAATCGTTCCACTTAAGATATTAGAATTATAAATCGAGGAAGGTGGAATATCCAATAGCCCAAGCGCAAGATTCTTCATCTGATTTTCAATCTCCTGAGGTTTATAAATCCTACATTTTAAATGGAATGATTCAATAAACTGTATATGAAGTACATGTATTCTACCACGATACAGATTCGTATAAGTCTGAAGACTTTCTCCTGAATCCCATTTGTATACTGTATATTATAGTATGTCTTTATATGTTGTTCTATGTACAAAGTATACAAATAAAATATGTTTAAACCAATTTAAGAAAACAAAGTATAATGATGATGTTTTGTTTGCACATTCAACTAGTTATAAGCTACATACCAACACACTGGCTGTTGGATCCATATTAAAAATAAAATACTACCATTTCGAAAATCTTCGTCCTTGGCTCCACTTCAGATTTTTTAGGAACGCATTTTCTTAATTGGAGTGTAAGGAACATTTTGGTACGAAAATTATTGTGCGTTTCTGATTTTTTCGCTTTTGTACCTACTGCCCCTTGTGTTGTGTTGTATGACATAAATCATACAAACAATAGTAACATTTTATTAAATTATATGATTTTTTAACAAATACTTTGACTGACCTAGACTGAGTTAGTTGTGTACAAAAAGTAGCTCCCCCCAAAGAGATTTATCCCCAAAACACGATAAATTCTTTTAGAATTAAAAAAAATACAGATTTTATTTGCTTGATAAATTTTGGTATTTTCCTGTCAATCCCGTTGTATAGCATCATATTATTACAATATATTCACATATGTTTGAAAATTATGGAAAAACTATAACAATTTATCAACATATCATTTGCATTAAGGTAGTGCGGGACCCATGTCAAAAGATAACCTTACTTTTACTTAAAAGTAAGAGTGTAAGAGTTATTGTTCCTGAATCTTGTTTTTAAAAGAGAATACTTATTTGTAAGACGGTAGATATTATTCTCCCCTGACAACTCTTTGATGCTTGAAACGTAATTCTGTAAGTATTTTGCTTTCACAAAAAGAAGGAATGCAAGTATTAGCTTTTAAAAACATCACCCAGAGTATGAAGTCATTCAGTATTTTGATGGTTAAAAGTTGCGGACCGTATAAATATACATACTATATACATGTCTCGGTTGCTATTTCTGCATGCTGCCACTAACCTAAGACCCACCCCCACCCCAAAAAGGGGGGGGGGGGGGGGGTGTAGACGTGCACATGCCTTGTATGTGACATTCTCATGTTTTAGGTCCCATGGAGGTACATGGTCACTAATGTTTTATGGAGAAATGACGTAACTATTTCAATTACCTTATCACACCGGATAAGCAGCAATAAAAAACAGTCTAAACAATCGATGAATGCTGATAACAAATTGCTAGAAACAGTGTTTGTGATTGCCATTTGTTGCCTATCGGACTACAAACAACTATCCAAAATTCTGTTACTTACAATATTTAACTACGTTCGTCGATAGCATTAACGTTTTCGATTGCCGCCTATCTAGTGTGTTTTTGATATACTGAAGACGTAGCCAAAACAATCTGATACAAGGGCTAGGAGCTATTTCATGTTTCTGTTGAAAAAATTATTTTGTTTTGTTGCATGTTTCATGATGATAAAATGGACATTTCTGCATACATTTTAATAAAATTAATTGGAACTGCATGTGCCTGAAAGGAAGATACATTCTTTTCTGTATATTAACGGTTGGCAAGCATGGTACAGATGCGCGGATCCAGGAATTTCCACCGGGGGGGGGGGGGGGGGGGGGGGGGGGGGGGGGGGGGGGGGGGGGGAGTCCAGGTCAGACTGACAAAAAAGCTCTGACAACGATTTTTTTAGTCCTCAGCTTATTTTACAGAAGTCAAATGGTCAATTTCAAAGAAATCTATTGTTTTTCAAGGCTCCAGATGGGGTCCAATTTTTTCCAGGGGGTCCAACTTTTTCCAGGGGGTGTCCAATTGCTTATTCCCTATAGAAACCCATTTAATTTGTGATGTTCCAGAGGGGGTCCGGACCCCCTGCCCCACCCCCTCTGGATCTGCACAGCTTCATGGTTAAGGCTACTATACATTATCTCATTTGGGCTTGGCAAATGTTAATAGACAGAAGAATGTATCATCCTTTTATTGTTATATACCTTATAATTATAATAAGTGTTTACTATAGAAACTTGAGGTGTTTCAATCGCTGACAATTGTACATTTTATTTAATAATGTGTCATATTTTGGTTGATCGTTGACCAATCACTGACCGCGGGCTTTATTTCCGATAAAACATGACTGCAGAGGGCTTAATTGCCATTTCAACCTGCTCACGGATATCCTCTGCGAGTTAAGATACCGTCGCTTATGCTTTATTGAGAAATGACCAAAATATTCAATTATCATAAGATACGCTACTTTATTACATCATCGAGAAGGCTCTGAACAATCGATGAACGTGGATCGCAAATCGCTAGAATTTTCCATTTGTCGCCAATTTGATCTGCGTTCGTCGATAGCATCAATGTTTTCGATTGCCACCTATCCGGTATGTGTATTGATATAATGAATAGGTAACAAAAACAATCTGATACAAGAGCTAGGAGTTATCTACATTTTTCAGTCATGTTTCTGTTGAAAAAAAAGTTTGTTTCCACACCGGATAGTGAGCAATCGAAAACTCTTAACCATTGACGAACGCGGTTCAAAACTCGCTAGAAACAGTGTTTTGATTGCAAAGTGTCGCCTGTTCGATGAGTGATGGTAATAAAAAAAAAACTATGATTCTAACTATTTTTGGTCTATAATCGTCGATATTATTGATTTTTTCGATTGCGCCTATAAGGTGTGGTTTTGTTGTATGCTTCACGATGTTACAGTGGACATTTTTTTTGGAAATGCTTTTGCTTGAAAGGAAAGCATTCTAGAACTTTTTGGATACTGTAAAGGCGGCACCTCATGACTGCCTTATTAGTCTACTTTAGACATAGGTAAAATCTGAAAATGAGGCGTTATAACTACATTCGAAAGTGTTTGTTTATTGTTTAACATTAGTATAGAGGCAAACAGTGTGGACCCAGATCAGACTGCTCTAGGTGAGCAGTCTGCTCTAGATCTACACTGTTTGTTTAAGAGGCTTCATAATATTTCAATAGACGATAAAAACATACAATTGTGTTGTAATATACGCTTTAAGGGTTAATAAATGTGGGTTCAGTGCATTAACGGACAGGACTTTCATGAAATGCACGCAGACCTGCGCGGCTCAAGCAACTTTTAAACGCTTAACCAATGGATAGAACCTGATTTCCATTCTTGAGCAGTTGAAATAACCGAACCACGCCCAGATATGAAAATTAAAGTTGCCACATTTACAGTACCCAAAAAGTCCTATAATATATAACAATGACAATATAACATTCCTTTCTGTATATTAACGTTTGTCAAGCCCTTGTGCGAAATTGTGTTGCAGGCCTCACCGCTGTGTGGTTCTGGTTGCAACACATCACATTCAGGCTTGCCAAACATTTATACAAGGAAAAGAATGTTTTATCCTCTTATTGCATATTTGTAAGTTTATTCTTTAAATGACATTTAGATCTATGCATCAGGAATAAAGCTATAATTTTTAGCTTTTATCTACATAAATCCTACGTGTAAGAAAGCATCAAAGTATCAAGACATGCTGTAGCCATGCTTTAATGAGACTCATAATGTAATGTGCTGGGTCACATATGCTAGGTCAAAATCTTTTTTGTCATTTTCTACGCCCATTTGTCAGTGCTTAATCAATAATAGCTATGTCTCCGCCAAGTGATATACATAGGGCGTAGACAAACAAAAAAATTGGTTGAAAGGGGAGACAACACTTATAATAGTCTTTATTTTCTTCAGGATTTTTCAGAAAAGTCACCAAAACAAAAAAACGAGCACGGTGACACATATTTTTTATTCAATCATTAGATTCTTCATGAAAATATCTTTGTAAAAATATGTTTTTTGTTGTTCCAGTTACATTCTCTGATATGTTTATTTTGAATATTAATGTTTTTTTGGCATTTATTCGTTTGACTTAATTAGGATTTTGCTTAAAATTGTGTAAAAACATGTTATTTCACTATTTTTGGTTTTATTTATATCTCTGGTGCGAGTACTATTTGTTCTGAAAAAAACTGTATTGCGTTTCTTGTTAATTTGTTAACAAAATCTGTGTTTGTTTATTTCAAAAACCTGCGATTTTGCAGTTTTTGACATCAAATAACTTTTTAAAAAGAACGGTGAGGTATTGTTTTTTTTGTCTTAGATTATAAGTATATGTCTATATTATAATATATTAAAAGATAAAACACTTTTGGACATATGCCGGTGAGTCCCGTACTACCTTAAATAATGACACATGACATGTATTACAAATGTACACAAAATAATATGACAGCCAATGACTTTGGACCAAACCTACACAGTATGCTATAAACTTACCATGTGAGTCTTTGGTTCAGGTGAGTTAAAAAGCTACAATATACTTACACCAGATAATGAGTGTTGCTCTTGTTTCTGGAGTTTTAGTTTGTCTACTGATCTTTGACTCACAGATGATCTCAGAATTATGATATGATGTTTGGGCATACAAAGACAGTGTACTGATGACAGACACTAGTCCACCATCTTCAGTTACTTCTCGAGTAGTGGTGCTGGTGAGGTCATTATTCCCAATCTTCCAGGTGATGACAGCTGCTGGTCTTGTAGGTGTTGACTGGCATTGAATAGTATAAGGGTCTCCATCAAGCAGAGTAAAACCATTAGATGATGAATTTAAGAACGATGGAATGGCTGCAACAACTATAATGAACATAAGGAAACGTGTCAAGGAAATAAACAGCAAAGTAAACCAGCGATTATGTAACAGACATTGTTATGGGTTTACTTCAGATGCAAAAATGACCCAGTTTCAGAGCAAAGAATAGATCATAAAATAGATATCTTTTTTCAGAAATCAAGACTAAAGCCTATTAACCATATAGTACACATTTAAGTGTCAACATGTCTAGTTCCAAATCAATATGTATTTAACTTCACAGTTCGCTAGCTATCCTTTTAAACGCATTCCAGAAATTTGTGCAAGGTTCCCAGTTTTCCTTGCACTGTGTTATTACTCTTCATTTCATTCAATATTATGCAGCGTGACCACTTTTCATTTCAACAAATTAATAGAGTCTATTGTCTGTTGTCAAAATTAGAATTAGAAAGCTTAATGCATTAATTCTTGCTAAGTATACTATCTCTTAATTATTACATAGAGTTTCAGTGTCTGTGGGCTTTTTGCTATATAATTCTTACCTCTTACATAAAGCTTAGGTTTTGTGGACACCACACCATTGGATGCTTCTTGCAGGTTGTAAGCTTTACAATAAATCACTTTATCATGATCTTCATTATTTGCATCTAAGTCGTATGTATAAACAGTGGAGCGGTGTTTTCTATTAGTATCATCTTTGATATACCAGTCTATGGTTGGTATTGGACGACTATGTCCCGGTTCACATATCAGCCTCTCTGGGACACCAGCAGTAACTTCTAACTCTCCTCCTGTCACAAGTTGTTGGTTGTTATGTTTTAGAGTCACTGTAGAAACTTGAACTAGAAAAATCAAGAGGGCCATAAGGCCATGAAGTGCAAATCTGGCAATGAATGACAAGAATGTAGATATTTTAAATATAAGGTTTTACAATGTCAAGATCATCCTTGGATCATCATTTAACGAAAAAATGCATTTGAAAATGTTGTCTGGTGAAGTCATCTGATGCATGTAAATGCTTACATCAACAACTAATTTTGACATACAGACCAACAGTGTGGGTCCAGATCAGACTGCTAGAGGTGAAGTCTGATCTGGGTCTACAATGTTTGCTAAAAAGAAGTTTTAAATGAACTAGCAGATGATATAGCAGACAAGTTTTGGTCGCAATCAGCAGCCCAAGGGTTAAATTTAAACAAACTGTTTCCCTTATGTTAATATCCAAGACAGAAGGCGATTGGTCCTTAGCTCTGGAGACATACATTTTTGATAAGTCATTACCTAAACTCTGATGTGTGATTACTTGTTATTTCTTTGTCAACAAGAACTGCTTTAAGTGGTGGTTTTGGTCATGTGACATGCAAAAAAGTGCCAGTTGCTCTATTTTTATTAATTTCTGAATGATATGTCATGGTTATGTAGGTGGATTGGTCTGTAGTGTGTGATTTTGGCTTTTCCTTTTCATCTTTAATTGGCCCTCTGATACTGTTGACAGATGGAAATCAAAATTGCAGATGCACAACTATAAGGCAACAAACGAACAAGAGACAAAAAAGTGTAAGAAAACCAATGTGAGAAACTTTACCTAACTTTGTGTTGCTTGAAAGAGTTTGAAACTGAATAGCTTGTTGAGAGTTAAGTTTGAATTCAGTTGATTTTTTCTCATCAAACTCAAAGCAGTTATAAACATTATGACAGGATTCAGGTTACCACATAGTTTACATGGAAAACCGAAATTAAAAATATCAAGTCACCCAAATTAAGCCTTAGGTCATCTTTTAACATTCAAATAAGAGCAAAGAGATATTTATATTACATGCAGAATAGCTGGTTTGCCTCTTTTAATTATTTTCTTAAATAAAGGTCAGAGAATTTTGTAAAATGGTCATGAAAAGTAGTGCAGCCATGATAAAAAGTCAGAATTATAATCATATTTTGTTATCTTTTTCTCACCATTAAAAATGAAAGAAAATTTTTTAACATTTTTTAGGGTGAGAAAAAGATAACAAAAAATGATTATAATTCTGACTTTTTATCATGGCTGCACTACTTTTCATGACCATTTTACGAAATTCTCTGACATTTAAGAAATTAATAACTACTGTTTGCCTGACCAGTAGGCACCCTGTTATATTTGAAGCCAAATGGCAGATATACAACTATCACAGATGGGGAAAATGTTTTTGAAAAACCTCTTGGTTGTCTAAGAGGAGACATTCTTGTTTGATTTGATTTTTTACATCCCAGTCATCAATTTTTCAGTTATGTTGGGATGGGTCTTTCTGGGTTGAACCAGTACTTAGCAAGAATTAATCTGTCTTGCTCAAGGACACCACAACCCAGTGACACTGGTGAGATTCAAACCCTCAACCCTCTGTCTAGAGTCAAGCACTCTACCACTAAGCCACTGGGCTCCAAAAAAGGAGATGTGATAAACAAAATGGCTTCTAGAAACACCAACCAATAGATTTATGCTATAGACTTCACTTGACATATACAACTAGCTTCAACATCTATAGAGCTACCAATTATTAAAATAAGAGAGCCATGAGTCTGAGGATAGCTTTAACAGAGTTCTTGTTGATTTAAAAACAGATCTATTTTAGCTCTGGTGGCAATATTTTTCATCAAAACATACTTTTTGTACAATTTTCATAGAGGCTATTAATGGGAACATTTTGTTTGAAACTAGAATTGTCAGAATATCTGACTATAGCCCTGCTGCAGCGATTTTTATGCTGTAGAAAGGCCATGTTTTAAATATATTGAGCAGACATCAATTCTGACATCAATAAAGGGCCATAACTATGCTACAAATAAGTTAAATATTGATCTTATCAATCTCAATGCATTTACAAAATTTGGTAAAATTTCATCTAATTCGGATCCAGATATAGCGCGGGAACAAACTAATGGCATAAATCAAGGGCCACAACTCTGTAAAAAAGGTTCTAAAATTGTCTGTAACAATCCCAACCTAGATCTTGTCTATAAAGCATACTTAAAATTTGGTGAAAATCTGTCAATTTCTTCAAGATGATGGGGAACATAACTCTGAATCAAATGTTTGAAAACGATGTGTAACAATCCCAACCTAGATCTTGTCAATATAAAAGCATAATATTTGGTGAAAATCTGTCTTGTTCTCAAGATATTGAGCAGAAATGAAATTCTGGCAAAATTAAGGGCAAAACTCTCGCACAAATATGCAAAAACGATGTTAATAACCCCAACCTTTGTTTGTTTGTTTGTTTTGATTCTTTACGTTCCAACAACAATCTTTCAGTTAAACAGGGAAGGGTCTTCCTGGGTTGAACCAGTACTGAACTAGGATAGATGTGTCTTGCTCAAGGACCACAACGCAGTGACACCAGTGAGGCTCGAACCCGCCGCCCTTCTGTCTCGAGAAGCACTCTACCACTGAGCCACTGCACTCCCTATAATCCCAACCTAGATCTTGTCTCTATGAATGCATATATAAACTTTTGGGGAAAATCTGTCAATATTTGTTCTAAAGATAATAAGCGGAAACAAACTTCTGGAGTATCAAGTGCCATTAATCTGGTACAAATGTTCAAATAATGAATTGTAACAATCCCAACCTAGCTACATAATTTGGGTGTTGAGTGGAAAGAAATTATGACCGAATGACAAGATATTGAGTAGAAACAAATGTCTGGCATAAATCAAGGGCCATAACTTTGGTACAAATTAGAGTAATGGAATGACAGACAGAATGACAGACAACCCAAATCCAGTATAGCCCCACTTTTTAAAAGTGAGGCTATAGTTATATTGTTTTTGGACCAAATGATGTTATTTACAGCTGCAATTATTTTCAACTCTAGCCGTGATTTTTGTTTAGCTCACAGTAACCATAATTTGTGAAATTCTGACAGAGAGCTTTAAATGGAACATTTACTTAAGATTATTTTGATTGTGGATCAGTGGTTAAAGAAGGGATGTCTTCTAAAGCTTTATTATTCCTAGTACTGGTGGTCATTTGTTCAGTGGAGGGAAACAGACTGGACAGCTTTTGTAGAGGGCAATATAGAGATCATTTGTATGAAGTTATTTTTATCTTGGGCCAGTGCTTCACAAAATGTAGTTTAAAATGTTTGCTTTTTTCTTATTTAGCCTTTGTTGCTACCATTTATGTATGTTTAATCATTTAAAGTCTATTTTTTGTTTAGCACTGGTGGCCATTTATCTGGTGGAGCAAAGATACTTGTGCAATATTAGTATAGAGCATTTTGAGGAAATTTGAGTGGAATCATTTTCATGTTTGCGGCAGTGGTCAAAAGGATGTGGTTTAAATATATTTTTATCTAGCTGTGATGGCCATTTCTTTTTTTAAAAAATCAGAAGAGATGATCCAAATGACATAAACATTGAAACAGACCATAATACTTGGATATTTTGGGGGCAAAGTTTCCACTTCAGAAGCTGTATGACATATTAGTTTACTGTTATCTTTGGTTTATAAGAAAAAGGGCAGTGCTAGAGAAAGAAATGAACTTACACCTTATAATTTCTGAAATCTCTATACCTTGATCCCTTGTCGTTATTGAGTACATTCAGCTACAAATGGTACTTTGTTTGTTTGTTTTGCTGCTTTACGTCTCAAGTCAACAGCTATGGTCATGGCGGGCCCCTCAGTTCATCTAACCACACTTATTCTTGGGAAAGCTTGAACAAACAGTTGACCAGTACTTTGTGCACATACTTTCGCTTGTAACTGACAACAAATTATTTCTCCACGAAAGTATGGGATCCGGTCCAGATCAATCTTACGACCCCTGGATCTGGGGCCAGACACGTTACAGACTGCGCTACGCTGCCGAGTATACAAATGGTACTGTCTGCCAGATAGTGTTACACTCCTTTGTTACAATTTTGATAAATAAATGTCATACTGCACTGCCGGGAACCATGGCTTCACAAGCCATGTTTGAGAGAATTATACTGTTAGAAATGATGCCAAAATATGATTCTTTGGGAGGTCTTTACCAGGAGTATATGTCCCATACAATGTACACACTCAGATACCATGAACACCTTATTTGGCAGCACCAGATGAGTCACACCATAAAATAATTAAACTAGCACGTGCACAAAACAAAGGCTCAGATCAGCCTGGACATCTTACCAGTCTGGTCAGTTTGAAATTAGGAAAAAGCTTTATCTATATTTAGCAATCTGATTGCCATTCTGTTCAGTGGAAAAAACTGTTAGTGATTTTTCTCTGGTAAACAGCATTATTTGCTTCTTTTTGTGAAATCATTTAAATTGAACCTGTGGTTCAGGAGATGCTATTTAAAGAAAATTTCAAAAGCACTTGATTTTGTAACGCAACGTCTGATTGGATAACGTCAAAAATTTGCGACAGTATATCCTGCCATATACTGTCGGAAATAGTTTGACGTCATTAATTACGTCACATCATGTTGGATGACGTGCGGCTTTATGCGCTTCCAGTGCTCCAATTCGAGACTAAACTGCAGAAGTACATTAGAATGGGGATAACCATATTCAAAATTTTCATTTGGGGAAGAATATCGTCGGATATACATTTGGAAATCACGTTTTACGGCTCCGCGCGTCGCTGTTAAACTAAATTTCCGACCGTATATCCGACGATATACCTCCCCAAATGAATTTGAATACAGTTATCCCCTAAGTTTATGCACCATGGACAAATACGTATCACAAACGCTCACCTTTGAGCACTTTACAATCTTTTTTTACTTTACCTATAACATCAAATAATTTTCTTGAAAAAGGAAACAGCTTGTGAAAATCCTTGAAAATTGTAAGTTTTACAGTAAGTCTTCCTTTTTTGATATTATAAAATTAAAATCAGTTCATAAGGCTGTTTTATTAAGTCTGTAAACTGTAGAATGGTAAAGTGTGTAAACCCTGATCACATTGCTCCTTCAGCACCAGTCAGATCCTTATTTTGTCAGGTCGATCTGTCCATTTATTTTAGAGCAAATACTGTAGACTAAAATACCAAATATTGTTTTAATACCAGTTTTTCTTACCTTGAACATATAACATTGGTTTTTCTGACAAGATTCCAGGAGCTTCTGTTACATTATTGTAAGCTTTGCAGTAAATCTTCTTGTTGTGGTCAGCATCTGTTGCATTCAGATCATAGGTTGGACTAGTTGAGCTATGTTTTAAAGTACTATGAATATCTTGAATGTACCAATCTATTGTAGCTTGTGGTCTGCTATCACTTGTTGTACATGTAAATGTTGCAGCTCTCCCAGCAGTGACTGTCACTGTATCACCAGTGGAAGGTGTGTTGCCTTGATACCCCAATGTAACTGTTGTCACTTTAACTGAAACAAGAAGAGGAACAATTATTAACTGAGGCCAGACTTTTTTATCAGTTGATTTACAAACCCTCCTACTGTAATCTTTGGAAAGTAGAAAAAAATCTAAAATTATGTTTTTATTTTATCTGCAACTCCAAATTTTATTTGTTTCGTTGAAAAAAACAATATATTTTGAGGTTCTGTCTGTGTATTTTTGAGAGTGACTCTGTTAAAAGTGATTGTCTTGTCCATATTCTTATGAAAATGATGAAATATTTAATACAGATGCTCGTTTACCTTACTAGTTTTACTGGGGGGTTGTCAGGAGATATTGAAAAAAAAGCTCTGAATGAAAACTACCAGTCAACTGGTCATTTTCAGACCTTTTCTTTTCGTCCCCCCTGACCCTAACTCTGAGAAAAATTCCCGCAAGTCAACTCATAAAAATTTTGGCCTAACAAAAGTACAGGACAGTTAATGTACTATCAGTGGAAGGTGTGTTGCCTTGATACTTCAAGAAGATAACGCATGGAAACCATACTTCAGACATTTCAAAGTGCCATTGTGACCTTGAAAATAAGGTCAAGGTCACCAAAGTCTAATCGACTCGTTCTCCCTCCCAACAATGTGTCTATGCAAGTTTGGTCAAAATCCATCAAACGGTTCAGAAGATAACCCACCGAAAAGAAGCTATGTGGACGCCGATAGGATCCACCCCAAAAACAATATGTCCCCCACCCTTTGGGTTGGGTAGACATAATTGAACCAGTAGCTCAGGAGATGATGTTGGAAGAAAACGCTCATGCACCATGGACAAAGGCTGATCACAAATGCTCACCTTTGAGCACTCGACAGTCATTTTTGATAGAAGCTTAAAGATTTAACCTTTAACATATAATCTTGTCCAAATACTTATAAATTGTAAGCTTTACAGTATATTCTCTTTTTTTTAAATTATACAATTCAAATCAGTTAAATTTATTAAGTTTGTAGACTGTAAACTCAGCAGCAGTAAGATCTGGATTTTACCGTAAGTAATAGATATCTGTCCGAAAATTTTAAAGCAAGAACTGTGGATTAATTACCAAATATTGTTTACATGTCTTTCTTACCTTGAACATATAACACTGGTTTTTCTGACAAGATTCCATGAGCTTCTGTTTGAATATTATTGTAGGCTTTGCAGTAAATCCTCCTATTGTGGTCAGCTTCTGTTGCAGTCAGATCAAAGGTTGGACTAGTTGAGCTCTGTTTTGGAGTATTGTCACCATCAATGTACCAATCTATCTTAGCTTGTGGTCTGCTAAAACTTGCTGTACAGGTAAATGTTGCAGCTGTTCCTGCAGTGACTGTCACTCTATCACTACTGGAAGGTGTGTTGGACTGATACTTCAATGTAACTGTTGTCACTAGAACTAAAGCCAGTAATAGCAGTAAATAACCTAAGCAGAAATATGACCTATATTTGTCCATAGATGAGTAAGATATATGTAAACTATATAAACTGTTAAACTTAATATGGAATGTGGGAATTTCTGACAGCAATGTTTTGACTTTGATTTTAGTGTAATCAATATTTCCTTCTTTTAATTTACAAGTAAACAAAAACATGTTAGATAAAAAAGATCAACATGATATGAATGCAAACATAAGTGATTAATCATCTCCTGCAATAAATGTGCCAATATTTCAAGTTCCAGTAACTTAAATGACTACATGCCAATGCTTATTCTGAGTCTTGAGAAGTTGTTTTTCTCACAGTTTTGATCTCTTTGGAACACGTTTTTATAGACCCAAACATCTGAATTGATTATAAATAATGCTTTTTGAATGCACAAGCTCTTTTTTTTGTAGATAGACAGTGCCATTATTAAATTTTAGAATGCCAACTTCCACTACATATACAATTCATTGTTCCTTGTTATTCATACATTCCATATTTAAGCTTAATTCCAGATTTTAAAAACAATCATATGTTTGAAATTAGTCTAAATCAAATCTCACATTAAATTTCTAAAAAAATAAACCAAAGTTCTCTACCTTTTTAATTTAACACAATTAAGCTAAAAAAATGGGTTTTGAATCAATACACATTATACAGCTATTCCAGAGATAGACTTTGGTTAGAATATTTGATGTTGGTAGCAGTAAAAACTAATGCCCTATTGCACACAGACCACAAATCCCACAAATCATCAAGAATCGATAAATGTTAGAATTCGTGGAGATTTGTAAATTTTTCAACCCATTTGTGATGTTCTATGATTCAGTTATAAAACAGGTAAGAATAAGTTACGAATATTCGTGGGGTTTGGCTGGATTCAGCATGAATCCCCATGATACTGTGATACATTCATTATGATGTTTAATTACCTATTTCGAAAAACTGCAATCAATTTAAGAATCAGTCACAAATTAGTTAAGAGTGTGCCGAATGCATGCACGAATCAGGCACAAATAAACAGAAATTTGTGAATATTCTTGGCAATTTGTGAGATTTTCTCTCACGATTGGTATAAAAAGGCTGATCCATGTTTCGAAGACATCAATTCCAAATGAATGTTCCGGTATAAGCAGCTGTAATATTGATCCTGCAATTTGAGTGTTGAAAAGAGCTGCTTATATATAACTAGAAGAAAACCATTTTCTAAAATGTCAAGAGGCACTGGCTCTGACTCATTGACTAGGAAAAAAATGCTAGTTCACCATTGACATAATCACCAACCAGGAGTCACTGATTGATCCTGATTGTGCTCCTGTGTCGGCTACATCTGTTTTCACATCTGGGACTGACTCACATGCCCGTGACATGATAGTTACTTTAAAAGGGGACCACCTTCTGCTATCTCTTCCTTGGTTTATTGCTTGTCTTAATCTCCAGAATCCCCCCAAATGAGTTAAGAGTACCTACGAATGCCTAAGAACGCCCTAGAACCCATGACGATTCAGTTACAATGTCTAAGAATGCATTAGGATTCGGTTACGAATCAAGTACAACCTTTTCGAATCGAGGAATTCGTGGCCAAAGTTTTGAACAGTCCAAACCTTCTGCCACGGATTCCAGATAAGACTTACAAACTGCAAGAATTTACTACAAACTGTCTGTTAAGATCTTCACAAACTGATTATGTTTCAGCTATGAAAACAAAAAAATTGTCAATTTGTGGCAATTCATGGTATTCATGGTCTCTGTGGAATAGGGGTATCAGGTGAGAAGGTGTATACCCAGGGTAATCAGTCTTTACTCATCTCCCATGCAATAAGTACTAAAACTTGAACTAGCTGTTCCATCATCTTTATGTAAATTTCTGATTTAACCCTTAAAGTGCCAATCAAAACTAGAATTGTCAGAGAATCTGACTTAAGCCCCACTGCAGTGCCTTGCGTGCAGTAAAAGGCCAGAGTGTCTCAGGATACTGAGTGGTAACGTAATTCTGACATCAATCAATGGCCATAAATCTCTTACAAATTTGCAAAAAATGACAACTAAAATCCCAACACAGATCTTGTCAGCATAAACAGCTATAAAAAGTTTGGTCAAAATCTGTCCATTTGTTCTCAAGATATTGAGCGGAAACAAAATTTTGGAGTAAATCAAGGGCCATAACTCTAGGACAAATGTGCGAAAAATGATGTGTGACAATCCCAACGTAGATCTTGCCAATATGAATGCATGTATAAAATTTGGTGAAATTCTGTTCATTTGTTCTCAAGATATTCAATAGAAATGAAATTTTGGCATAAATCAAGGGCCATAACTCTGGTACAAATATATGAAAAATGATGTGTGCCAATCCCAAGGTAGATCTTGTCAATATGAATGCATATATCAAATTTGGTGAAATTCTGTTTATTTGTTCTCAAGATATTGAATGGAATCAAAATTTTGGCGTAAATCAAGGGCCATAACATATGCGAAAAATGATGTGTAACAATCCCAATGTAGATATTGTCAATATGAATGCATATATAAAATTTGGTGAAATTATGTGCGTCTGTTCTCAAGATACTGAACGGAAACCAATTTTGGCGTAAATTAAGGGCCATAACTCTGGAACAACTATGCTAAAAATGATGTGTGACAATCCCGAGCTAGATCTTGTCAATATGAATGCATATGGTGAAACCAGATATTGAGCGGAAATGAAATTATGACAGACGAACGAACAGACGGAATGACAGACACCCCAAATCCAATATAGCCCCCACTTTTTCAAATCGGGGCTATAAAAAATATCAGATAGTTCTCAAGATATTGAGTGGAAAAGAAATTTAGGCGTAAGTCAAGGGCCATAACTCTAGTATAAATTTGCAAAAAATGACGTGTAACAATAGCTGGATATTGCCAAGATGAATGCATATATAAAATTTGGGGAAATTATACCAATTGGTTCTCAAGATATTGAAGGGAAACAAAATTTTGGCATAAATAAAGGGCCATAACTCTGGTACAAATTTCCGAAAAATGATGTGTAACAATCCCAAGCTAGATCTTGCCAATATGAATGCATATATAAAATTTGGTGAAAATATGTCAATTTGTTCTCAAGATATAAAGCGGAAATGAAATTTTGGCGTAAATCAAGGGCCATAACTCTGGTACAAATTTCCGAAAAATGACGTGTAACAATCCCAAGCTAGAACTTGTCAATATGAATGCATATATAATTTATGGTGAAAATATGTCAAGTTGTTCTCGAGATATTGAGCGGAAGCAAAATTTGGACGTAAATCAAGGGCCATAACTCTGGTACAAATGTGGGAAAAATGACCTGTAACAATCCCAAGCTAGATCATGTCAATAACAATGCACATACAAAATCTGGACAAATCCTATAAAAGGGTTCTGAAGATATTGAGCAGAAACGAAAAAATTATGACGGACGAACAAACAAACAAACGGACGGACGGACGGAATGACAGACAACGCAAATCCTATATAGCCCCCCCTTTTTCAAAGTGGGGCTATAAAAAGTGCTGTCTATTTTTTAAATCTGCAAAATGTTTATGAAACCTCTCTAACATACAGTGTAGACACAGATCAGACTACTCCAATGGGAGCAGACTGATCTGGGACCACAGTTTTTGCCTTTATACGTACATTAATCCTCAGGTAAGCAAATATATGCATCATAGGACTTGAACAGACAATATTTTCAGATACATGTACATTTTGCAGGGACTCTAAAGGATAAATAATAAAAACTTACCATTGATATTCAAGGTTGGTTTATTTGATTTAGCCTTTATTGTCTGCTGTAGTATATAGGCTTGGCAGAAAATTTCTCCACCATGATCACTGGCTTCTGCTGTATATCTATACTGTACATTGTTCGGTAGTTTTGGAGCTGAACCAATATACCAGTCTATTGTAGGATTTTGTGGTCTGCTAAATCCAGGTGTACAGCTAAGGTTGACAGTCCTGCCAGCTGTTACGGTAAGAGTAGCATCATTGAAAGCCTGATTGTCCTTCTTGAGTTGTACAGTTGACACAGGAACTGTAACAGAAAATGTTGATACAATATTGTGTTACAATACGATGCATATACCGATTGAAATATTTTAAGAGAATTCATCTTTCTTCAGTTATACAGATGATAAAGGAACTACATTGAAAATGTAAACAAATACATGTAATAAGCTACAACAGGGAATTAGGATGTCTAGATTGACCTGAGACCAATGAATTTCCCCAAACATCTTCTTTTTAGATCTTTGTGCAATTTTGTTAAGTATTCTGACCTGGCGCATCCTTTAATAGAGAATTTGAAGATGATCTTCATTCATTTATGCCTCTGGTGGCCTAGTGGTAAGTTCACTTGACACCAGATTGCTGTAGTTTAGGTTGATTCATGGAAACACTTTTGCAATCATGGTCAAATAAAGCATATTATTCTATAAATTTTGATACCTCTTAAATATTTGATTTCATCTTGTGCATATATGACTTCGTCAATGCATAAAGCTATGCTGCAGTAATATGCGCATATGTAACTTCATGTTGTGCATACCTCCACAGCTTTTAATTTGTATTTACTAGCTGTTAATGTGTTCATTATTCACATATTTATCAGGTTTCTTCACTTTGATTTACAAATGGGTGTGAAGAAGGCTCATTGAAAACAATAAGTTATGAGTGTATTTGATGCATATACTGTGTAAATAGAATTTGATTGTTTCTTTGTGATTATTTGTAACAGAAAACTAATCAAATAAAATTATCACATTATATGCATCAAATAGATTCATGATACATTGCATAGGTTAGAAAGCCTCCACACAAGCTAAATCTTGTTGTGCTTTAGCAAGAGCGGAGTCTAGGGTGAAGATTTGACCAGTGACGTAATGTCTGGGCCCCTGGTGGCTGAACATGATGTCCATTCTGGGCTGTAATTTGTAGCTGTTGGTTCATTGGTTGTTGTTGTATATGTGTATAGAGGATCTGAGTGGTCATGTTTTATAGAATTTATTAAATGAGTTGGAGAAAATAGATAAAAATACAACACTTGCCGAGCATTTTATCTCTTTTTTCGCAAAAAATTTAATAAATTCAATAATACAAGAGCACAAATGTTAGATTCTATTTATCATATGACATTATGCCTTGATTACTTTAAAATGTCATTTCTGTCGTAAAAATGTTAAAATTTTGTCACTATGGACGCAAACTTGTTATGGACGTCATGATTCCCAAAAATCTGTAAAACCACTTGTGGTTTATCAATTTTATTGCATAGTGTTATTTCACTCCCAGACGTGACATATGATAAATGAATTTTATATTACTTCCCCTTTTGTGACAACACTTGTAATTCTTTGTGTCATTTCATGTTTTGCAATCATCTTGTCGAACAGAGAGAGCTAGTTGCTTTACTTCTATCTTCTTTTTTATGTGTATGCCTCTATCTGTATGTGTTTCAACATCTGCCAAATCTAAGGCAAAAATTCTGTCAAGCCCCCCCCCCCCCCCTCCCACCCCTGATTTGATTCTTTCATCCCATCAACAATCTTTCAGTTATATAGGGACGGGTCTTCCTCTGTTGAACCAGTACTACGCTAGGATTAATGTGTCTTGCTCAAGAACACAATGCAGTAACACCGGTGAGGCTTGAACCCCGTGGCCCCTCAGTCTCGAGTCAAGCACTGAGCCACTGCTCTCCCTCTACCAAAGGGTGGTGATTCTTCTGTTGTTTGTTGTTGTTGTTGTTGTTCCCATTTGGTGTTGGAATTATTTGCTAGGGCCTTTGTTCTGTAATGTGTCTTTTAGTCCTTTATGGTTTCACAATCATCTTGCTTTGGTTGTGTTGTGGCTGTCTCTGTTTTGTGTATCTGTCTCACAGGGGTGAGTCTAAATGCCACAGACTACTACAGACCACCACAGATCACCACAGACCACAATACAAATTATTCAAAATAAAAATAACAAATTTTAAACTAGTAAAATGTGAAAAATTGTTAAATTTAAGAGTTTTAGACCAAGATTGCCATACATTATAACAACCTCAGACCGCTAGTCCATAATATAGAATGTTTGCACTCCTATTTAATATCTCATATATTTTAATCTGACTTTTTCAATTATTATTGTTATTATTTTCTTTTATTGCAGAATATTCTATCATTTTCTATTATTGCTGAATATTCAACAATAACAAAATATAAATGTCAGTATCAAAATGTAAAAAATAAATGACAGAATACCTTACCTCTTATATTATGGGAAATCATAGAACTCACCTCAGATCAAAGCATATCTTTCCACAGACCACTATAGAACAAAAACAAGTAGCCCAATGGGCAACGATCTCTCACCTGGGAGCCAGCATGTTTGGAGACACCGTAATTTACGATGCTCAAAGGCAGATAACTCTGAACTTGAAACAGTGACCAGGAATTAATTTCAAAAACATAAGATATTATGCCAGGTCTAGTTATCTGCAAGTATTAAAAAGATCTGAATAAAAAATGCAGAGGAAACCTGGTGAAAGTGTAGTTTTCTTTTGCTCCGGTATTCAGTTTTATTTACTGTTTAGTCCTTATCTTTGCTTTATCTCCTTGTTATATCTTGATTTATATGTTTCAGGAGGTGATGCATTGATAAGTTAGGGGTCTTTCATGCAAACCAATATCTATGTGTCTTGATCCACATCTGAATTAAGGGTAAGGTTGGCGCCGTTAAACTGGTTTAAGCCCTCCAGAAAGATATTTTACTGACCGTTCCAAGGCGGTACTTCTTTTGTTGATCTTTCATGTTTTTTCTGTCTTGTGTTTGCTATGTTTTTGTGCGCGTCTGTTTATATGTGCTTTGTGGTCACCTGCTGGGAAAGAACTGACCTCTTGGCTCTCATTTGTGGTGTTTAACTGTGAGTTTGTCACTTTCCCATTGGTATCCTGGGTCAGGTGTGGTACTTGATTGTATGGATTCCTGAAATTTGCACCCTTACTTACTTTTATTCAGAAGCTCAAGGGCAGCTAACTCCTTAGTCAGTGATGGTATCTAACCTAAATTCAAATTCATCCATATTGTTATGTATGTCCTGGTAACCTACAAGGATGAAGAAAATCAAGTGAAAAATGAAGTTGCTAGAGTGGTCAAAACATTATATAGTTATATTTTAGACATTCAAGGGCAGCTAACTCAGTAGATGGTGGATGAGTGTGGCAGAAAATTAAACTCATCCAAGCCTTGATGGTTGTCCTTGCTACCTGTAAGTATGAAGAAGATCCAATCAAAAATGAAGGCGCTAGAGTCGTCACAACATTATCCATCAATTTTTAAGATGCTCAAGGGGAGCTAACTCCAAAATAGGTAATGGGATCTTCAAGAAATTCATACCCATCAAAGCTTTTATAACTGTCCTTATTGTATGCAAGAATGAAGAAAATCCATTTAAAATTGAAAGCACTAGAGTGGTCACAACATTTCTCCCATTATAAGTCTATGGGGATTTTTCCGAACACTCAAGGGCAGGAAATTTTAAGTCCCTGGTCGGATCATGCTGAATTTCAAACCCATCCAAGATATTATGGGTTTACTTGTTGCTTGCAAGAATGAAGAAGATCCAATAAAAAATGAAGATGCTAGAGTGGTCACAACATTATTCATTTCTTTTTCTGATGCTCAAGGGCAGCTAACTCCGAAGTCAGTGATGGAATCTTGCTGAAATTCAAACTCATCTGAGCTTTTATGGTTGGTCTTATTATCTGCAAGAATGAAGAAGATCCATCCAAAAATGAAGCTACTAGAGTGGTCACAACATTTCTCCCATTATAAGTCTATGGGGATTTTTCCAGACACTCAAGGGCAGCTAACTCATAAGTCCTGGTCCAATCTTGCCAATTTCTAAGATCCAATCAAAAATGATGGAGCTAGAGTGGTCACAATATTATTCATTAATTTTTCTGACGCTCAAGGGCAGTCAGTGATGGAGTCTTGCCGAAATTCAAACCCATCCGAGCTTTTACGGTTGGTCTTATTATCTGCAAGAATGAAGAAGATCCATCCAAAAATGAAGGTACTAGTAGAGTGGTCACAACATTTCTCTCTATTATAAGTCTGTGGGGATTTTTCCAGACGCTCAAGGGCAGGTAACTCATAAGTCCCTAGTCCAAGCTTGCCGAATTTCAAACTCATTGGAGATTTTATGGTTGTCCTCTTTACCTGCAAGAATAGAGAAGAACCAAACTAAAATGAAGGAGCTAGAGTGGTCACAAGGTTTGTCCCATTATAACCCTATGGCAGCTACCTCTTGCCATGGAAACCAGAGTTCTGATCCGATCTGGCCCAAAACCTTATGCAGCCAATCCCCTACCCCAATGATGCTCCAGATGAAATTTGATTACAATCAGCCTGCTAGTCTCAGAGATATTGATGTTTGAAATTGTGGGCACACAGACGAACAGACGGAAGGACGCCGGCTCGAGTCCCATACTATAAGCTCACCCTGACCCTTTGGCTCTGGTGAGCTAAAAATGGGGGAGCTAGAGTGGTCACAACATTATTCATTAATTTTTCTGACGCTCAAGGGCAGCTAACTCCAAAGTCAGTGACGGAATCTTGCGGAAATTCAAACTCATTCGAGCTTTTATGGTTGGTCTTGTTATCTGCAAGAATGAAGAAGATCCATCCAAAAATGAAGGTACTAGAGTGGTTCACAACATTTCTCCCATTATAAGTCTATCGGGGGTTTCCAGACACTCAAAGGCAGCTAACTCATAAGTCTCTGGTCTGATCTTGCCGAATTTGAGATTTTATGGTTGTCCTTGTTACCTGCAAGAATAAAGAAGAACCAATCAAAAATGAAGGAGCTAGAGTGGTCACAAGATTTTCCCCATTATAACCCTATGGGAGCTATCTGTTGCCATGGAAACCAGGGTTCTGATCCAATCTGGCCCAAAACCTATTGCAGACAATCCCCCACCCCAATGATGCTCCAGATGAAATTTGATTACAATCAGCCATATGAACTCAGAGATATTAATGTTTGAAAGTGTAGACGGATGCACGGATGGAAGGATGCCGGCTCCAGTCCCATCCTATAAGCTCAACGAGAGCCTTCGGCTCAGGTGAGCTAAAAATTGAATAAATATTAAAAATAATTACCATATTTTTTTTGTATTTTTGAGTTATATTAAAACCTTTATTGCCAAATTGATGAAACAAGTTGTATTTTCATTTCCTAACAAATGATTTGGAAATATGTGAAATTGACATTGTTAGAACCTAAAATGAAAAAGTAATTAACAAAACAAGACAAATTCGATGACTTTATACCCCCCCGACGAAGGGTTATTTGAGAGAAACATGTAAACCACAAAACATAAATCCCATTTATCTAACCCTTAGTTCACCTTCAGTATCATTCAGATCATAACAAACACCTGTCAAGTATACTTTAGTGCTTAGTTTAATAAAAATATACTTACATCTGCACAATTTCAATATCTGACCTTTAAACCCAACCCCAGAGGTCAAGGGTGTGTGTAAATTCAAAGTGTTACCTTGCATGTAGGTCTACACTTCTTCCACTTTCATTTGATATGCAATATGACCACTTTTAGAAAAGAAAAAGAAAATGACGTTTTGACCCCACCCCAGGGGTCGTTGGTGTGTGTAATGACAGCATATTTGCTTTCATGGTGCTCTGTGCTCAATTCCCTTTAATTTGATATGCAACATGACTACTTTCAGAAAAAGATATAGTTTGATCTTTTGACCCCACCCCTTGGGTCAAGGGTGTGTCTGTGGGCAAAATATTTGCTATCATGTTGCTGCCAATTTGATATGCAACATGACTACTTTCAGAAAAAAGATATAGTTTGACCTCGGCCCCTGGCCCCCAAAGTCTACCCAACAGGCTCCGACCCAGGCCTTCAAACTGAAATCTCCATTGATATTTTTCATATCTATTGCTGCTCTGCCTGTATGCAAAATTTCAGCAAAAAATATTAACAATTGCCTTAGTTATTGCGAAATTTAAATATTTGACCTTTGACCCCTTAGGTGGGGTCAAAGGGGGTGGGGTAAAACTTTGACACTGCCATGCTTATCTACAGGCACTTGGCAATCATGGTCTAATAGTGAGAAGTTGTTAAATATAATAGCTTTGATGAAATGTGAAGATCACACAAAAAAGCTAATATAGGTTTTGCCTTATAATTGCCTATACTAAAACAAGGGCAATAACTCAAGTGTTAAGGGGTCGATTTTTACCAAACTTATAGGATATCGAGAGTCCATGGTACTTATCATTTGTACCAAGTATGAATTAAAATCTGACCAATAGGTACTGAGATATGGTTCCCGACGGAATGGACGGACGGATGGAAGGACAGACGCACGCACGGACAACGCCAAAACTATATCCCTCCGACTTCGTCGGGGGAAAACAAAAACATTGAAGAATCTGCATCCAACAATATAACATTTCAAAGCATCACAAACTGCTGCAGACATAAAATGCAATTTATTAGATTCAGAATAGATCTGATAGCAGTAAAAAAAAGTTACAATGTGTGAATTTCACAATTCAAGTGAACAATTTCCATTTAAGAAGATTTGAGATTATATAAAGAAAACTATCAGTACAATAACTTGTTTGAAAGTAAAAAAAAAAAACCCTGCAAGATTATCAAGCTTAAGATTATGATCAATATTTACCCATTGTAATGTCTTAATGCAATATGACCAAACTTTCAATGGAAGGGAATCACCTTATACAAAAATTGTGAGTCTACACAAACAGATATAAACTAGCATAAGACACATTTGAGGAAAGTTAGCTGTAATATAGGAGATATGCTCCAGACACGAAAGACCTAGAAATTAGGCCAGAAGTCAATGTCAACGTTAAAGTGACCCAAATGGTATGCACCACTCCACCATCCCAAGAGGAATCAACACCCCAAATTCGGGTTTCCTACATCAAATAATATAGGAGATATGCTCCAGACACATCTATTTTAGAAAGTAGGTCATAGATCTAGATCACAGTGACCTAAAAATGGTATGCGACACACCAGCAACCAAAGATGTATCCATACAGCAAATATGGGATTCCTCCCTCAAAATAAATATGAGATATGCTCCTGACACGATTATTGTAGAAATTAGGTCAAGGTCACAAAACTGACACATGACACTTTGCCATCCAAAGATGCAACCACACACCAAATTTGGAATTCCTAGCTCAAATAATATAGAAAAAAATGCTCCAAAAATGATTATTCTAAAAACTAGGTCAGAGGTCAAGGTCACAGTGACCCAAAAACTGGTATGTGGCACTTGGCTATCGGAAGATGCATCCAAACACCAAATTTGGAATTCCTACCTCAAAGAATAAGGAAGTTATGCACAAGACTCGATACTGACTCTAGAAACAAGGTCAGAGGTCAAGGTCACCAGTGACCGGATCATGGAATGGGAAAATCTGCGATTCCAAGATGCATTCACACAACAAATTTGGGATTACTACCTCAAATAATAAAAGAGATATGCTCCAGATATAATCATTCAAAAAAAAAACGAGGTCAAATGTCAAGTTTAAGGTCATAGTGACCCATAAATGGAACACGACACTCATCCATCCAAAAGATGTATACACACACCAAATTTGGGATTCCCATCTCAATTAATTTAGGATATATGTTCTGGACAAGAATATTCTACAAACTAGGTCAGAGGTCAAGGTGACCTGAAATGGTATATGACACTCCACAATCCAAAGTGGCACCCACACACTAAATTTGGGATCCCTACCTTCAATAATATAAAAGATATGCTCTGGTCATGATTATTCTAAAAACTAGATCAGGTGTCAAGGTCACAGTGACCAGTAAATGGTACATGACACTCCACCATCCCAAGATGCATCCACACACAAAATTTGGGATTCCTATCTCAAATAATATGCAAGATATGCTCCAGACATAATAATTATTAAAACTAGAACAGAGGTCAAGGTCTAAGTGACCCGAAAATAATATGTGACACTCAGCCATCCAAAGATGCATATACACACCAAATTTGGAATTCCTACCTCAAAGAGTATAAGAGATATGCTCTGGACACAATAATTCTTAAAAACTAGGTCAGGGGTCAAGGTCACAGTGACCCCAAAATGGAATGTGACACTCAGGCATCCCAAGATGCATTTACACACCAAATTTGGATTTCCTATCTCAAAGAATATAGGAGATATGCACCAGACTCAATGCTGTTTCTAGAAACTAGGTCAGGGGTCAAGTTCAAGGTCACAGTGACCCAATTATGGTATGTGACACTTCGTCATTGCAAGATGCATCCACACACCAAATTTGAGATTCCTACCTCAAATAATATAAGAGATATGCTCCAGACACGATTATTCTAAAAACAAGGTCAGAGGTCAAGGTCACAGTGACAAGGAAATGGTATGTGACACTCCGGCATCCCAAGATGTATCCACACACTAAATTTGGAACTCCTACCTTAAATAATGTAAGAGATAGGCTCTGGACACAATAATCCTTAAAACTAGGTCAGAGATCAAGGCCACAGTGACCTGAAAATGATATGTGACACTCCGTCATCCCAAGATGCATTTACATACCAAATTTGAAATTCCTATCTCAAAGAATATAGGAGATATGCACCAGACTCAATGCAGTTTCTAGAAAGTAGGTCAGAGGTCAAGTTCAAGACCACAGTGACCCAATTATAGAATGCACACTTTGTCATCCCAAGATGAATCCACACACCAAATTTGAGGTTCCTACCTCAAATAATATAAGAGATATGCTCCTGACACGGTTATTCTAAAAACTAGGTCAGAGATCAAGGTCAAGGTCACAGTGACCGGAAAAAGGAATGCGACACTCAGCCATCCAAAGATGCATCCACACACCAAATTTGGATTTACTATCTCAAAGAATATAGGAGATATGCAATGGACACGAAGCGGGATGGACGGACAGACAGATGGACGGTGCGATTACCATATGCCTCCCAAAGTTCCTTTGGGGGCATAAAATAAAAAGAGACAAGCATTTTCATATGCATGAAATATATGGGATATTGATTGAATTCTTCTAATATCTGTGCTGTGATGTGGGTTCCTATACACCTGTATCATCAGAGTTGATAGCCTATACATTTTATTTTTGTTAGGTTATATTTTTATTCTGAAAAGATGCATTTGTTTCTTAGTGCCATGTACAAAGGGAGTAGAACACCCATGGATAAAAGCCCAGTTCTAGATAACTTTTTATACCATGTACATAGCCTCATAACTCCCCCCCCCCCCAACACACACACTTAGGTTAGGAAATTGGCTCTGTGCTGTGATAAACTGCTATACATCCAGATATGCTGCCATCGGTTGCATATGTAAGATAATAATTATCTCTGAGAAGTATCACAGATTTCTAAATGTAAAATACTTTGTCTACTCAATAACTTCTTAGTACTCTTACGACATCATAGACAAAACAAAGTAAAGCATAGCTGAAAAATTTCCCGTGCCTAAGCTGGAAATCAATCCCGGGTCGCCCCGGTACAAGACCAATGCTCTAACCACTGAGCAAAAGAGTCAACTCTCTGGCGCAGTTGTCAGAGATTGATTATATACTTGAGGTCTTGCGAAATCTACTTTATGTAGATATATAGGTGAGAGTGCCTTGCCTGTAACAAACTGCACACTGTGAAAAAAAGTAGTATCATTTGCTATACAATAGAAATGAAATGACTTTAGCTTTACGATTGCTTTACCAAATTAGCTTAAATTGTTTTGATCTGTCAAAACTAAAATAAAATATATTTTTATGTTGTAATAAGTTAATTGCTCTTATGGCTTTAGTAAAAAATTATACAAATATAATACAAATATTATTTAATTCTAGTTCTTGTACGACAACAGAACTTTCGAAATTGTTAACTTCCTGTCTTACAGCTGTTAAAAAACATGTTATCAAGTACTGTGAAAAGGTATATGAGAGATCCGGTAAAAACCTATTTTGGTCTATTAAAAATTCAGGTGAAATTTTAGATAAACTTAAAGCTAGAGATTTCAATGTGATCAGTTTGTCTACTTATGATTTTTCTACTCTTTACACTACTTTACCTAATAATTTAATTAAGGATAAACTTATTGATCTTATTGGAAGAACCTTCCAGAGAGATGGCTCTCTTTACCTTGCATGCAATGTCAGAAATGCAATTTTTACTTCGGAAAAACATAAAAACTATCATGTATGGTCATGTCAAAATGTATGTGATGCGCTGACCTTTTTGTTGGACAACATTTTTATTCAATTTGGCACCAAGCTGTATACCGGTAGACAAGTAGTTAGGATTCCTATGGGCACTAATTGTGCTCACCTGGTTGCAGCTTTATTCCTGTTTTGTTATGAGAGGGACATTATGATGTCTCTTACTGATGATAAGCAGGCTGATGTTATTGGTGCGTTTAACACTACATCGAGATTTATGGACGATATTTTAAACATTAATAATGTTCATTTTGACAATATGGTAAGTCAAATATACCCTTCAGAGCTCCAACTTAATAAAGCCAATACCTCTGATACCAAAGCTGCATTTTTAGACTTGCATTTGTCTATTTCTAATGATATAGTTTCAACCAAAATTTATGAGGAACGAGACACTTTGATTTTGAAATTGTCAATTTCCCATTTTTAGATGGTGATGTTCCTCCCTCTACATCCTATGGAGTCTATATCTCTCAACTCATTCGTTTTGCTAGAGCATCTAGCCATGTTGCTGACTTCAACACTCGCAATAAATTGTTAACTCAGAAACTTCTTAAACAATGCTATCGGTATCATAAACTTCGCAAAACCTTTTCTGAATTTTATAGACGAAACTATAATTTGATATCTAAATTCCAAGCTGGACTTAAATCTCTCTTACACCATGGACTTAAGGAACCTGAATTCTATGGTGACTTGGTGTATGAATTGAAGAAGATTGTTGGCACTAATAATTTTTCAGCGCAGTTCATTAAAATAATTTCCCATTATAAAAAGATTGGCTATAACATTAATGTATTGCAACAGACTGCATGCTTGGTAGTCAACCCAATCACGGTTGGCAACTTTGCTTTCCTCTTTAATTGCACGCCAGTGGGTCGAACTTCAGACTCTATGACGGTTCCGACTTAAAGACTTATCTATTGATGTGATGGTAGGGGCCTGATGCTTTGGCTGTTTGTCTGGCCCACCGGGGTTTACCTGTTGGATTTCTTTTGCTCCAGTATTCAGTTTTATTTACTGTTGAGTCCTTATCTTAGCTTTATCTCCTTTTTATATCTTGATTTATATGTTCTAGGAGATGATGCATTGATAAGTTAGGAGTCTTTCATGCAAACCAAACATCTGTGTCTTGATCCACATCTGAACTAA
Source organism: Loripinus fragilis (assembly GCA_964019695.1). Lineage (NCBI taxonomy): Eukaryota > Metazoa > Mollusca > Bivalvia > Lucinida > Lucinidae > Loripinus > Loripinus fragilis. The sequence continues at coordinate 20,693,298 of OZ026526.1, read as the reverse complement.
GGGTGAGGTTAGTGCACCGTTAAATCGGTTAAAGCCGTCCAGTAAAATATTTTACTGACTGTTCCAAGGTGGTACTTCCTCCTGGCTCTCGTTTGTGGTGTCTAACTGTGAGTTTGTTACTTTCTCATTGGTATCCTGGGTCAGGTGTGGTACTTGATTGTATCTATTCCTGATCTTTGCACCCTTACTTACCTTAATTTTTCCTGTTTTTTTCTGGCTCTTTTCATTATCATTAAAAATTATGGGCTGTTAGTAATATTATCATAAATTTAATTGTAAGCATGGTAACATCAGTGAGGTGCTAATTATATATAGATCCTTGAGACAGTGATTTTGTTACCTGCGCATCCTGCATTTTCCACTCATATTTTTGTCTCTGGGATTCAAAGTTTTTATTTCAGCGTGTCCCAGGATGCAATGGTATAATTGCAAAATATTGAAAAATATTGTTCTGGACTCATAAGTTTGCAGTTGGACTCATTGATATGGGAATCAGCAAGTCCCAGGACCCATAAGCCCAAAATTGTAAATAAATCACTGTTGAGATAACTGTTCAAATGACCTATCACTGATAAGCACAGCATGCCCATCAGCAGACTATCTAGCCATTAACCCATTGTAGACTGGAAACCATAAATTGGCAAACAGTGAAGACCCAGATGAAATGCTGCATAATGCTCTCTCTGCTTACTATACAGAGAAAGAATATCACTTTCATTTTAATTATAACCTATGACCCTTCAATATATACAATGGACCATCCTGACATAACTGTATCAAACTTTATGGAAAATTCCATTGGCCTGAAAGGGTTAACTGATTTTCAGAAACGGAGCAGAATAGAAAGTTTGTTGGAGTAAATCTTTGTTCACATCTCACATGAATAAACCTTTCAGTAATTTTTGCCAATTGGTTTTTAACATTTTTCGATCATTTTAAGATGGATCCTTCAATGTTCTAAAGGTCTTATCTATGCATTGTACCTTTAAAGGTTGGATGCACAACATTTGAGGCTGTGTAGTGGATACAACTTGCCTTGTAAACCAGGGGCTGCAGGTTCAATCCCTGGCTTCTTCAGTCTGTTGGATGAAACTAAACCTTTGCCCCTTCACTATATGACCTTGGCTGTTGGTAGGATGTTAAACACACACACACACAGAAAGGGAACCCTATGCCTACTCCCTTTTCACCCATTTTGCCTGCTCTGAAATTTTACACTGCTCCCTTTTCACCTGTTCTAGCTGTGTTTTGTGTCCTTTAGTTATCAGGGTAATTATTTCTCATTGTCAAATTATTTCATTTTTATGTAACATTAAATTTATATATTTAATTGAAATAAATAGTACTTTAAAAGCAATAACATGTCTTGTTCTCAATCCACTATAAATGAGCAGGTGAGACAGGAAAATTTGAAAAATTTGAGAGTAGGCAAAATGAAAAGACAAAATGGGACAAATCAATTTGGCAAAATGAGAGTTGGCGAAATGGGATCAAATCACCCCTACTTTAGCCATACCATGTGAGACAGGTCAATTAATCCATATCTAACATGGAAAGGAACTTAAAAGACAACACAAGCGAAATATATGGGTCAGCTCATGATTTTTGGATACTTATTGCTTATGCGATATGCAAGCTTTAAATATGCATGCCCGGCTATCTTAAGTGGGTTAGAGGTCTAAATTTTGGACTGAGTCTTTATCTATATCCATACTTAGTGTGCTTAAGCATTTGCAGCTTGGTCCGTACTGTTACTGTCTAAAAGTTGATAAGTTGCCTGGTAGAGAATGGTGTCTTCGAAGTGCAATATAAATTAAAAATGTGCTTGAATCTTTTTAGATGACATCATAGACAGAACTCATGCTAAGAATCAAGGTCTGCATTTTGCACCCGAGATCATAATTGTGCAGCTAATAAAAGGCTGTGGCAATATAATCTGCAGGTGAGTGGTATTAATATCTAGATGTAAATATACAGGTGTCTATGACATTGGCTTAAATTTCTGGTTAATTACTAATTTAAAAGTGACCATTTTAATCTTATTCTTATTGCATTTCAGATATTTTTTCCTCTTTTGTTTCATAGGAGTATGATAATCAAACAGTATTTGCACCAACATTCATGGACTCTTATAAATTTTGAAATTTCATAAGAGAATGATAATCAAACAGTATTTGCACCAACATTCATGGACTCTTATAAATTTTGAAATTTCATAGGAGTATGATAATCAAACAGTATTTGCACCAACATTCATGGACTCTTATAAATTTTGAAATTTCATAGGAGTATGATAATCAAACAGTATTTGCACCAACATTCATGGACTCTTATAAATTTTGAAATTTGTAGCCTTCAATTTCTAAAATTCAATGATTTTTTAATTCCTTTCACTTAAAGTTTGATTTGCTGAAACTGGTTCCTTATTCAAATCTTATAAATATATATGGGTCACGTATATATAGTATAATTTCAGAGAGAGTGACATTTATTTCATACACATTATTAAATCTTAAAGGAAAAAATGTAAGTTGAGCATATACTTTCATTTGTGAAATATAATACGTTTTTTCCACAATACAAGTGAAATATAACATTTATGGAAAACTGCTATGATTTTTGCTTTCACTTTGGCAAAGGGAAATTTCCAAAATATTTCATTGAATTACACGTATGTCCAGAAGAAATTTATTTTTTCTGCTCATGAAAATGTCTTTTATTTCATAAATAAAAATTTTCATGATCTGTAAGATATATATCTTTTGATATGCTCTATCAACTCAATGTAAAATTACCTATCTGCAATTGAAAATACAGTTTTGACTTTCATTTTTATATGACTTTAAAGAAATATCTTTCTTTGGAATTGACAATAAAAGTTATGAAAGGGGCAAATTCATGCTAAAAAAATCTGCCTTAAGGTTTCAAAATTCAAGAGGAAATGTAATGTTTTTTTCTGGAGGTTGAACTTATACTCAGACAATATTACTCTATGCAAAATATTCACAACCTTCGGGTATTTCTTGGCAAAAGAAGAGCAATTAAATGTTGGGTCTGTTCGACCCATATATATTAAATGGATCTTAAAATCTGAGAGCATTCATTCTATTTGGGACAGTCTTATTAATTTCAAAGGGCTGCAGGTCACTTTTCCCAAATTATATACTTAATTATATGCCTCTGATTATGTACCTCTAGGTCTATACCTGCATGAGTTAATGCATATTTTAAAAATAATTCATAACCTTAGACATTCTTAAAATTAAAAGAAATAGGTCCAAGATATGAAGGCCATTCAATAAGTAACCAGCCTACCCTACTTCTGATGGAGATAGGTCGCTTTTTCTTTTATAAAATTAATCTCTAACAAGACACTCTTCGACCTTATGTTTGAAAAAAATATTATCAATTAATTTAACAAAAATATAGCCACAATTGAAAGTGTGCTAAAATGGCTTGGAAATATGCAAGACTTCTATGTTCAAGAGCCATTTTCAAAAGGCAAATTGGAAATTTTTTACTTGTAACTAAGCTATAATTGAAGCCAATGGAATAGATTTTTGTGACAGCGGAAAAAAGGTCTCATTGCATTTCATTTTAAATTTCATAGAGCTTTTTCTTTTATATGTTAAATACAGTACCAGGTAGTTGAGTCAAATCCTGTAAGTATGCTCAAGAAAGATGCACTATAATTGCTAATATTCTATCTTACAGCTTCATTGTTATGGTCAGGAAACAGAAAAAAAAACACTAAATTATTCAGAAGTTGCAATTAGGACAACATGTCTTTAGATTTGTCTTTGTGCAGAAAGTTGTACTCTCTGCAGATAGTCAGATTTAAGATAGCTTTTGAAAGAGTAGGACATATTTTAAAGTGAAAAAACCCAAGATCAAAATGTGACTTCATAATATACGTTAATCAAGATATTGCAAGGGGCCTGGCCCCTTCCATTGCTGTTTAGAAATGATAATTTTACCGTAGGGACATGTACAGCTATTGCAATAACTTTAAACAGCTGTGAAAAAAAAATTGAAAATTGTTTTGGACTCGCCTCTCACTGACGATTTAAAAAAGACGAAAACCACATCAGACAACTCAGATATAAGAAAAACACTCTCATACTTCCATTTTTTTATCAGTGCTTTTGGAGAAAAAAAATCACAGTGTTCAGAATTAATAGTTACATTTTCCCTTAGAAGAAATGGAAATTTCATTTGTGAAAATTTGATAATTCAAACATTTTACCCTTTCTATTTTGACCAAAATGTATTTATAGTTATATTTGGAAATAAATCATTGTTAAAAGTTTTACTTTCTGAGAGTTTGCAACATGTCTGAAAAGAGTTATGATCCAGTGTCCTTAACCATGGGTCATTTGAGTTAGTTTTGCGATTTATCAAATTGTGCAATATTGTTGTTTTATGCCACCATGTTGGCGACAAATTTTCGGTTCCATTGATATATTACACATGCTCAAATCATTTTTCATTCTAAAGATAACTTACCAAATAGTAAAATTTACAAAACAACCAAATTTGATGAAAACAAATCATATGACTCACTGGCATGCTTGAAGATACGATGAATTACCAGCTAATGAACCAATACTGTTTAAATTTTGAATATGGTGACCAAACACACTGTGAAAAACTCTACTGTGTCGGTCAGCTAGAAAGAGGTCTGGCCGGTTACTTATTGAATCACCCTCATAAGCATGAGAATATAAATTTAAGTGAATCCAAAATCTTCAAAAAGATTAACATTTATGATGATATTAATTCTATTACCAAAAAAATTCAATGTCAGTGGGCCATTTAAAATGGCATTTAGCCAGTTTTAACAGGATGGGAAAGGTGCAGGGGGAGGGGGGAAATAAATATAAATGTGATGTAAGGAAGTACAAACCAATGAAAACAAGACAAATTTGACGAATTTATATCCCCCGACGAATGGTTATTTGAGAGAAACATGTTAATCACAAAACATAAATCCCATTTATCTAACCCTTAGTTCACATTCAGTATTATTCAAATCATAACAAACACCTGTCAAGTATGTTTTAGTGCTTAGTTTAATAAAAAATATACTTACATCTGCACAATTTCAATATCTGACCTTTAAACCCAACCCCAGAGGTCAAGGGTGTAGGCAAATTCAAAGTGTTACCTTGCATGTAGGTCTACGCTTCTTCCACTTTAATTTGATATGCAACATGACCACTTTTAGAAAAGAAAATTAAAATGACATTTTGACCCCACCCCAGAGGTCATTGATGTGTGTTATGACAGCATGTTTGCTTTCATGGTGCTCTGTGCTCAATTCCCTTTAATTTGATATGCAACATGACTACTTTCAGAATAAATATAGTTTGACCTTTTGACCCCACCCCAGAGGTCGAGGGTGTGTTGTCTGTGGGCAAAGTATTTGCTACCATGTTGCTGACAGCGTCGTCAGCTTTAATTTGATATGCAATATGACTACTTTCAGAAAAATATATAGTTTGACCTTTTGACCCCACCCCCTGGGTCGAGGGTGTGTCTGTTGGCAAAATATTTGCTACCATGTTGTTGCCAGCGTCGTCAGCTTTAATTTGATATGCAACATGACCATATTCTGAAAAAACTTAATTTTGACCTCAGCCCCACCCCCTAAGTCCACCCAACAGGCTTGGACACAGGCCTTCAAACTAAAATCCCGTTTATTATGTTTCATATCTATTGCTGCTCTGCCTGTATGCAAAATTTCAGCAAAAAATATTAACAATTGCCTTAGTTATTGCGAAATTGAAATATTTGACCTTTGACCCCTTAGGTGGGGTCAAAGGGGGTGGTGTAAAACTTTGACACTGCCATGCTTATCTACAGGCACTTGGCATTCTTGGTCTAATAGTGAGAAGTTGTTAAATATACTAGCTTTGATGAAATGTGAAGATCATCACACAAAAAAGCTAATATAGGTTTTGCCTTATAATTGCCTATACTTAAACAAGGGCAATAACTCAAGTGTTAAGGGGTCGATTTTGACCAAACTTATAGGATATCGAGAGTTCATGGTACTTATCATAAAGATTTGTACCAAGAATGAATCAAATCGCACAAACAGGTACTATGATATGGTTCCGGAAAGACAAAATGTGTGGACGGATGGACGGAATGGACGGACGCACGCACGGACGACGCCAAAACTATATCCCTCCGACTTCGTCAGGGGATAATAAGATCAGGAAGACAAATACTCTACATACACCTTTCAGGAATTCTAATGAATTGCATTTTTTGTCTGCAGCAGTTTGTGATTATTTGAATTGTTATATTGTTGGATGCGGATTCTTCAATGTTTTGTTTAGCTAACTACTTTTATGTTTATATTCTAATGTTGTCAATTTCACTATTTCCAAATCATTCATTAGGAAATAAAAATAAAACTTGTTTCATCATTTTGGCGATAAAGGTCTGAATATAACTCAAGGAAAGAAATGTTTTGATCTGAGGTGAGGTCTGTGTACTCCCATAAATGAGATCAGATATTCTGAAATTTATTATTTACATTTTTATACTGACATTTATATTTTGTTATTGTTGAATATTCAGCAATAATAGAAAATGATAAATATTCAGCAATAATAGAAAATAATAATAATAAATGAAAAAAAATAAACTCTTAAATTAAATAACTCTTCACATTTTACTACTTTAAAATTTATCATTTTTATTGTTAAATTTGTGTTGTGGTCTGTGGTGGTCTGTGATGATCTGTGGTGGTCTGTGTTATTTAGACTCACCCTCTCCAAGTACCATTATTTATTCTATGGACTATGATTGTGGTATTTCCTGGGCAAACATGTACTTGCTTTCTGAATGATAGCTTTGGTTGTGTTGTTGCTGTCACGGTTTTGTGTCTCTGTCTCACAGTACCATTATTTGTTCTATGGACTGTGATTGTGGTATTTCCTGGGCATACATGTTCTTGCCTTTTGAATGATAGTTTAGGTATAAAACTTAAAATTGTTATTTTACTCGAACTGATAACTGACATTCCGTTTTATAGGAACAGTCTGATCTGTGTCTATGTACCCTGGTTGTTTCTAAAACAATTTAACAAACAATTTATTGTAATTGGCTCTTAAAGGGCCCCTGAGCAACAAGTACAAGCTTTTTTAAGAAAAAATTGCCCAAATTTGCCTCTGTACAACAAATACAGCTTTACAAAAATGGTCAAGTACAAACGCTCCTAGAGCCTAACTGATTAGTGCCAGATTTTATACGAGTACTGCTAGGCAAGGGATTCCATCAAAGACATTACATGACTTTTGATTGATAATAAAAACAACCTGATCGCTTGCAAGGAAATGTTGTTTTCTCTCTGATATGGCAGTGGCCTGAACTTGGCCTGGACACAGCAGTGAGTGGACATGGTATCCAGATTTTGCATCTTACTAAATGTGTACACGAAAAATTATGGTAGAAAGAAAGAAGTTAGTATTGCTAATACCCACTTCCTTAAGGCCTATATTTCTGTCTAATATAGATCATTAAAGGATTAACTGATATGGGACAATTTCAGTACCTCACTGGATTAAATGGGCCAAAAGAGGGAACTTACCTGTATGAAACAAAATTTCTTTCACTCAAGGTAAATATCAATATTTATCAGAAAATACCTAAACCCTGCAAGGGACCACTTAATTACCTCCTGGAAGGAGGTCATAATCACCTCATAAAGATTAGCCTTTGATCTGCCTGGAAAAGCCCTCAGGCAGTGGTACCACTTTTATTGTCTCAGAATTTTGGTCTTAAACACCCTCCGTGTAAATACCACTCTTTAATAATAAAACTTGATCTAAAGATTGGATAGGGGTATAGTAAAATGATATGGGGCTTTAGAAACAGATATATTTATGACAAAGATGCTCTATTCTGTTTTGCTGCAAGGTTTTTTTATTTGCTACAAGGAAAACTAATTTGGACACCCCTGTGATGCCTAAAATGTATGAAGGATAATCCCATCCTTATTGTATTTATCTGTATGGGAAAATCCATCAGAATACAGAGTTTAAAAATACACAGTTAAGATATATTATTGCTCGCTTATTAAGTGCCATACCCTGCAAAAGCGTTATATTGGAAAAGAGTAAATCGTAAAATAGGAATCCTGCTCTGGCGGTCAAATCTAAAGCCTGTTAAATATGTAGTACATCTTTGATTAATTGTCTAAATATTAAGTTTAGAATCAATAAAATAAACACTTAACTACACAAATCAAAAAACTGTCCTGTCTGGTTTTGTGATATAGTTCTTTGCATCACTTTTAGTTTTGCAATCATCTCTGTGACCAAGAGAGTGCTGGCTTCATTACTTTGATTAAATGGGGGTTGCGTGTGTGTATACATGTGTGTTTATGTGTTCTGGTGACTCTTTCTCACAGTGCAACGGGTTTCTGCGTTATATGATTGTTTAATTTCCTGGTCATACTTGGTATTTCTTTGCCTCCGTGAACTGCTTTATGGTAATATTTCAACATATTTGCAAAGCAAAATACCTGTTGTCAAACATGATGCACCTCAAGCATTCATTTGTTCTAGCAATGAATTTTGCTCCATCTTACCTCCTCCATAAAGATTTGTTTCTAAGGAAATCTAACCATTAAATTCTTACCTCTTACATAAAGTTTCGGTTTTGTCGACAAAATACCAAGTGACTCTACTTGAAGGTTGTAAGCTTTACAGTATATCTCTTGATCATGGTCCTCATTACTTGCATTTAACTCATATGTTGTAATAATGGAGCTTTGTTTTCTGTTTGTATCATCTTTGATATACCAGTCTATGGTTGGTGTTGGGCGACTATGTCCTGGTTCACATGTCAGAGTTTCTGGTCTACCAGCAGTGACTTCCAATATTTCTCCTGTGGTTAGCTGTTGGTTGTTATGTTTCAGGGTCACCACAGAAACTTGAACTAGAAAAACAACAACAGAGGAACATAAAGTCATGTAGTGCTCACCTGAAGCAGAGTCACTAGTACGTAGATGATCTCCTTAATAAATAGAGAAATGCAAACATGAAAATTATGTCTCTAAGAAATGGTGGTGATTCGGTACACTACCAGTAGGCAGGATGACATTGCAAATGTGTCTGTCTGCCGAAAATGAAACCACAGGAGCTGGAATTAATAAAAATGAAAATTTCAGCTAATCCCAAATATTTTATTATCAGAATTAAGACAAGTAGCCCAATGGGCAACGATCACTCACCTGGGAGCCTGCATAATTTATGGTAAGACCATAATTTATGATGCTCAATGGCAGGTAACTCTGAATTTGAAACAGTGGTCAGGAATAAATTCAAACACACAAGATCAATGTGGCCAACGTACGTCAAAGTCACATGATTTTAACCATATGGAACACACACATTTTGAGTCAATAGCGCTCTTCTCAGGTAATAAAAACTAAACTGTGTGTCGCGCATACATTATAAAGCTAAAAACTAGGGCTGCGACGATTCAGCGATACATTGATAAAACTCGATATGAAAGCCAGTGATACCGTATCGATACACAAGCCCAATAAGTATCGATATTTTCACGGAAATTGATGATAAATTACGATGGGAAAACATTTTTTTTTCCATTTCAAAATCCTCTGGTAAGGTCTATTTTTCCGTCACGGGTAAAAAAAACCTGTTTAAAATTACTTTGTGATGAGGTATGGCCCACCATGAATGTCAATATTCATGCCTGTAACAGTGCAATGCCGATGGAAGATCCTACTTTATTCATCTGGTGTACCCCACCCACCATAATAAGACACTAAATTGGATCTAAAGTTTTTGGCCATATTAACACTCTGGCAGCATAAACTACGCTGTAATATACCTTGCCTTTCACAATAATGGGAGCTCTGATGATTAACAGCGTTAAAATTGAAAGCATGTTGCAAAAACGGATTTTTTTGTCTTAGAAATGATCTCATGAAAATTGCCCCGGACAGCTAGTTGCCAAAAATAGCTAATTGTTCATTCAAGGGACATTATAAGTTTATTAACTCCCTTGTTTCAGTAAAGTTGTCTTATTCTAATGGTATCATACTCGACTATAGTAGTTTCAAAGATGCATAGTAATGAGGCTATTCTATTTTCCTTATAAACAGGTATAGCATGACTTTTCACTGCTACTCGCATATGCAATAATCTGTGGTAGGTTCACTGAGACTACTACCTGCATGCCCAAAATCAAGGTAAACTTGCCAGTGTTTGTTTACAACGATTCTCATCTATCTTTAAATCTACTATACAGTACAGCATATTTTGTATTAGTATTTGGTTAAATCAATTTATAGATTAGCAACTTATCAAGGATGTTGTTGGTTACAGTCTAGCGACTTAAACTTTCTTAAATTTTATTACGGACATAAAATTTATATGCATATTAGTAACTTTTATTTTTTAAAATTGCCTAGATATTTCATGATTTTTCTATTATTCTTCAATCTCTTGTAAAGGTGAAAAGTATCGAGATATGTATTGTATCGAGAAACCTGTATCATGATACATATCCCATCGTGGCATATATAAATTTAGAAATTATATTTCGCCGAAACGAATAACAAGACTTATTTGCCTAAACAAATAAAATATTGTAGCTACCTAGATAGCTATTTGTAAGAGATTCAATATTCCGAAGAAGCTCTATATTATTAGAGGAATCTCATATAAAACGAATATAAAAATATTCGTCACGGTCAAGTTGTAGCAAGTAAACCCCAATATAGGTGTTCACTCGATGAGCTACAACAGCGCACTGACTAATTCTTACACGGTCACTGCACATCTCATTTGATTCCGGAAATATAATGACGTAATAGAATCACATATATGACTGTGAATTTTTTCACATGCCAAGGAATAGTCTGATAACTTCAAAAAGACCGTAGCTGAATTTCACAACCGACCATTGACACAAAAACACCTCAAACCACATTGTCCACCATGTTAAAAACGGGATACTTCTAATTCAGTTAGCGTCTTTGCATGCTAGGTAATTTTGCATGCTTTTTTGAAGTCTGCTCAGTTTCTCTATATTAGTATTTCAAAACATAATCCAGAATACCACCAGAATGTCAAATAGTTACAAAGTTCATGTTGTCGGTCTGATCTGGTTCTAAACTGAAGCCGAGGACACAACTTGCCACCAGCGCGGAAAAAGTTAATCTCGTCCCATATGTTGGCAAGATAGATGCATGTATGAAATGGTACAAAATCTTGAGCTCACGAGAAAAAAAAGGCATTCGAGGTCGTCATTTCTAAAACAGTGAATTCAGCATCCAAACTATGTACAGCTGCTCCGTACATGTACATGTAGGATATTCCACATATTCTATATACATCCACTGAGGTACATGTACATGTAAGATATTCCACATAAGAGAGAAACCATCGGTGCAGCAGTCAATGTTTAATGGAAGAATCTCATATTTTTTATGTGTCCTAGACAGTATGGGTAAAATCTATAAGGACAACGGGAACGACTTTCTTTGCCGCCATAAATCCCAAGGCCATCATTTTAATGCTTTTGAAACCAAGAAAAATGTTATAAACATGAAATTTGAAAAATACTTATTTTTGGATAAATGATTTTTGAGAAAGAATAGCTTTTAATATTTTAACGGAATATCAGAAATAAAAATTTTCAAATGCCCACTTTTGCACTTGTTCTGGAAAAGAAGCTTTTTATATGGGTTTTACCCAATCCTGAAAGTCTGGCACTAATCGAGGACCAAATCAAGCCTTAGGTGTAGGTAAAGTGCATTATGCATAGTACTATGTTCTTGGACTAGACTATATTGTTGTTAAAACACAAAAATTGTTATCAAAGAGAAACAATCAAATCAACACACTATGATAATCAAAGAATAGGGCTCATGAATCACAGATTGTCAGAGCTAAAGAAAACCTCAAGTTGAGCCAAGGTGGATGGGCCCATGTAGTCAAAGACAAGTATCAGGCACCAACCAATGGATTAAAGCTTTATGTCAGGGCCATCATCGAGACTGAGGCCTGACCCATCCCACCTATTTGAACATCACATTAAGTAAGAAAATATGTGTAAAATACAATAGAAACTTACCACAGGCTTCAAGGGTCACACTATCACTTTCACCCTCATGTTGACACTTGTAGGTTCCAGCATCAGTATCAGGAGATACAGGATTTATATGTAATGTAAACTGTTTATTAGAAACATCTGAAGCGAAATTGTAGTTGGAATCTGTTCCTCCTCCACCAGCAGGTACACACAAATCTCTTTGGTTGCTGCATTGGCCCAGGTAAGTTTCACCATGATACCATTTAACAACTTTTAATAATGGAGTTACAGTGCAAGTTAGTGTGACATCTTCATCTAAAAGACACTGGTATGATTGTTCCTGTCCATACGATACACTGATATGAACTTCTCCTGAAACAATACAAATATAACTCACATTATCATCTATAAAAGAGGGGGGTGGACAGGGGTGTACCTAATCCCCACTTTCGTCCCCCCTTCACCCACACTTTCCTCCCCATCTGGCCCCACTTCCCTTCCCTCCCCCTATCAAATTCCCCCCCTATAAAATTTTGTTCTCAAGGGAACAAGCTAGCCCAGAATTTTAGGGAGAAGTGACTTCTCCTTTCAGGAATTTTAGGGAGAACTTTGCTGATCCTAGAGAGAAGTGAGAGTCTGTTGACCTGACTACATTAAGGCTGGATTCTCTATGCTTGGATGGATGCATGGATGGATGCATAAATGGTGGGTGGGTGCCGTTGGGTATGGGAGCTAAAGATAGTGGCATGGTCAGTACTTTGCCTTTACAGTTCTGGCAAATGGATTATCTTCTGTGCCTCGTGTTTATACCAAGATAATAAAACCTGTTTTCTCATCTCCTCTGAAAGTTCAGCATAATAACTTGTCTTACATTGGTGATAGTCTCTTAAAGGGTGATACTAAGGAAGATTGTGCAGATAGTCAAGCTGGTTAATAGTTTAGGATTTACTATACATCCAGAAAAAACTGTGTGATGGTCATTCTTCATACGATAATGAAGTCATGCTTTTTGGGTTCCTGCAAGTTTATTCTTTTATGTGGATTATGTTGAACATATTGTGATGAAAATTATATGGATCTCTAGATCTATCGACACAGATTCAAAATATAATATTTTATGGAATGATATATTAATAAATATGAACATTATTTAGAAATATATACAAAATTGAATGAACTGATTGGAGGAAATTATTTACTAACAAAGGAATCTTTGTTCATTATATTTCCTGAAAGTTTATTTCAAAGAAGACATAAGGTGCTGGTGTAGCAGCACCATGAAGTTCTGATTATTTTGGATAGAACATTACCTTTATAAATTTTTTCGTGATGGATCGTGTGCAATTGGTATGTTCGGAGCAATGATCGAAATAAACATCTTGATGCAATTGCTATAATATCTGTCGATGACTCCAAAAAGTTGTACTTTTCACTGTAGTCGTGTGGTAAGTCCACATAACTCCAAATACGTAAATTATGGGCTCAAATCGTGCCGGACCCCACTTTTTTTTTAATTTCATTCTACTTTGTAAACAAATGCACTTAAACACAAGACTTTGTAAGGTCACGCTTTCTTTGAAAATGCAATAAATGATAACTTCTTGATGCTGGGAGTTAGAGTTTAATTTGCAAATACGGCTTAAAAACAAACAAACACCCCTGCTCTTGACTCCAAAGCAAAATAAATCAGTTATACCTCATCGGAGCATTTTATAAAGAGCATCAAGGAGGTCTTTATATGAGCCAAAACATGAGATTTCCAACAATGTGGTATGTGGGATATGCAAAGGCTCAGACCAGCCTGCGCATACGCACACTATGATCAGAGCCTTTGCTAATCCCTTGAATATTCGATGCCTGGTAAGCTACTGATGAACAGCATTTAGAGTGTCTATTCTTAAAAGGAGGCTCCACAGACTCACCTGTGTCTATTAATGTCAAAATGCCACAATGTCCGAAATCTCATGTCGCAAACTGAAGAGGTGACACGCGAGAGTTAAAGCTACAGTGTTACTGATCTGACGTGAGAATGTTATTGTCACCAAACAGATCAAAGTGAATAAAATGGATAAACGATATTGCAAAAACGAGAACAAATAAATGAGAAAAAAATATTTACTATAATTAATGTCGTGTATGGGATTCGAACTTACAATGCAGTGCTTAAAAATATAAATGTGATATATTCACATGTTCTACCAACTGAGCCACTCAGGTAACCGATAGGACAATTGATCATTATAGCAGTATATACTTTTACTGTGCTGTATAGTATCATGTGCATTTCCGTATTAGAACATACGATGAATGCCGAAGTTATATTTAGATACTCAATCGGCAGTGAAATTATGTTAATGATAAAGTCAAGGATCAGGTTAATATTTTCAAGGAATAATTAAATGGAGTGTGCAAATGACCACCATCAGTGATAAATGAACATCAGTTATAAATGGATAACTATTCATTGTGTATACTATCATCACACCGTATAACCGGCTGCTTTGATGACAGGTTACTAACAATGATGACAGATACGTGATTTTATGTCCCATAAAGGGTACGTTATAATTTTCGGTTAGCAAAATTTTCAGAGAAGCTCTCTGGTACTCTGTGGTGGATGAGTACACTTGTTAGTGTTGAGAGATCCTACAGAAACAAGCTGACGTTATATCTCTCACAAATAGAGCCACACTTGACAATCGTTTCAGAGGTTCCCTGAAAAAAAGTAAAAAAAACGGTTATCTGTTCAAGTTGTGCGTCTCTCCATCAAAGTCTGCTATCTGTACTTATATACATTAAAACAACTATCATTCAGCTACATTTCTGCCAAAGGGGTATGTGCATTAAGGGACTATTTTGGCCCCCTCTAGAGCCAAAAACTGCAAGTTGCTTTTCACTAATTTCATCTTATTGGTTTGTTAGAAGAATAGCCCAAGTGTAAAATTCTGACATTTATTTTACTTTTACCGGTTGCTGTGGTAACCAAAATGGCAGACAAAATAGGCTTAAAATAGAGAAATTGGCATTTTAGGCCAAATTTGAGGCTTTTGGAAACCGATTTTTTAAGAATTAGATATCAGCACAAGCAAATACCAAAAAAACCTTTTAATATATTGTGTGCCGTGATAATTCTCATCATCTGTTTAAATATATTTTTTGTATTTACTTATGCTCTATATTAATTCATCTGTTACATGTCTCAAATTTGCTCCAAAATGGTCATTTTCCTATTTTCAGCCTATTTTGGCGGCCATTTTTGTTACAATAGCAACCGTAACGTCAAATCAATACCAGACCTTTACACTTTGACTATTGTTCTAATAAACTAATAAGAAGAAACTTGTGAAGAGCAACTTTTATTTTTTGACCTCATAGGGGGGCCAAAATAGCCTCTTAATGCACGTACCCCTTTGAAGCCGCAATTTGATTTAATTGGAGCCCATCAAAGGCAACAGGTAGAGGAAAAATGGCTGCCTTTATCTACAGATCAATTTTGAAGTGGATGTCTTTGATCACAGGTCATGAACTTTTGTGGCTAACATTGACGACAGGTCATTATTATAGAAAATTACTCAAAATCAACATATTTCTTCAGCCATTGGTCTCAACTGAGAGCATAAATCATCTTCCATATTGCATTCAGGTCAAAATAATCTTATCTGTCATTTGACTTACTGATATTGAGCATAGGTAAACAGTCTAGATCCAGACCAGACCCTTTAGAAACAGGGTCCATACTGTTTCTTAGAGGATATAGATAAAAACTAGAGGACCTGAAGGTCCTGAGGCGCTCACCTGATCTCTTTAATAATGTTAAAATAGGTCAAGGTCAACTACAGCTTATAATAAAACATGTTCTGTTTTACCATATATGGGGGTTGCAGCCATTTTAGTCAAGTGACCTAAAACAATCTAATGAACAGCCCAGTGATTTCTGAGAAACCAATGTTTAGATAGGTATGTGGCAGTCCAAATGAGTGGCATTGGATAAAAAGGTCACAGGTCAGCTTGACATTTGGTACTTATATGAAACCATTGTCTCATAAGGTTAAACATTTCTTGAAATTATTGATTTCGGCTTAAAGAGACTGAGTCTGCAACTATGAACATTTTTCGAAATTTTTTATTTTGTTTTTAAATCATTTGTAAAAGTAGAATTAAGTTATGTTTTCACAATAAATCTGTTCACTATAGCTGAAAACTGCATGGAAAAGTGAAAACAGGTGTGTTTTTCTCTTGTTGGTTATTATTTGCCTCCCTCCAATAATTATATACAGTTAATTTTAACATAAATGCTGTTGTTTTAATGCTGATAATTTGTTAAGATCTACAGTAAGAATGTTCCTTTAGTACCTGTACTAGTAAAATCATGGTCAGGACAAGTCAATTCTGGATCCTGGTAGCCCGATCGGGTTAGTTCAGAGAAAATTTAAAAATAAATAAAAGAACTTTTAGCTTGGTCTAAACAGTTTACTCAAGGGTAATGATTTTCAAATAAAGTTGTTAAGTTGTTTATTTCAGTTTGAAAACAATTACAAATGTTTGAATGAAATCAATCCAATTATGATTTGGTAAGATGCTGTACAATTTATTAATAACTTGAAGTTAGCTTTCTTACCTGGGCGTTGTTTATACGCCTGGTGGATCATTTAGCTTAGCACAAAATACTTTGTCTGGCCAAGCCCAAAAAGCTATTTTCAGATTGAATAGTTATTTATATAAATTTACTGACATTTCACCTTATCATAGACTAGAACTATTTGATAAACTTGTGGCTCTGATTATGAATTATTCAGCAGAAGTTTGGGGGTTTTGTAAAGCAGATAAAATAGAAACTGTGCATTTACAATTCTGTAAACGTCTACTGGGAGTAAAACAATGTTCACAAAATGATTTCATTTATGGGGAATTGGGATGGACTTCCTTTCAAACAAAAAGATATTTGATGATTATAAAATATTGGCTAAAGATTGCTTTGTGTCCAGAAAACAGACTTATAAAAATTATTTACAATATGATGCTGAATGATATGGAATCGATGCCACATAAAGAAAATTGGGCAAAACTAGTAAAACAACTATTAGGATGCCTTGGTTTTAATGAAGTATGGGTTGCACAAACAGTTGGGGATGTAAATATTTTTCTTAGTCTAGTTAAGCAAAGACTGCATGATAATTTTATACAAAATTGGAATTCACGGTTGAGAGAGTCTAGCAGAGCATCTTTTTATTCAGGCATAAGTAGTTTTCATTTTCAACATTATTTAAATTTTGTTAGGGCAAAAAAGTATAGACAGGCAATAGCTAGATTGCGCTGCTCTTCGCACAGACTAGAAATTGAAGCCGGCAGATGGCATAAGCCTATTAGAACTCCTGTAGAAAACAGAAAATGTAAAAGGTGTGATGTGGTTGAAAATGAATTTCACTTTCTGTTTGAATGTCCTTTGTATAGTGAATTACAACTACAGTATTTAGATTGTTATTTTTATGAACATCCAAATAATTTCAAGCTACGGCAGTTGTTTAATAGTACTAGAGAAAAGCAAGCAACAGACCTATCAATTTTCATTTATAAAGCCTTTACTTTTAAGAAATGTTACTCTGTATTAGATTTTATTTCAATACTATATAGTTAAAATGTTTATGCATACAGCTACATATTATATGAATATGTACGGATACATGTATATGGCTTTTGGTTTCTATTGAAGCTTTATCACAATACCTTAAGTATTCTAAACAAGCATATACATACAGATTGAAGGCTTTATGTATGTAATGATAGGCAGCAGTAACAATATGATTACAGATGATGTTGATATATAAGGTAAATGTTCTATTTAATTGATATTTGAGTTGAGACTTTTCAAGTGAGCTAGGGACTTTATATGGATCACTTCCTGTTTTCACCTAAGCGATGCAATAACGCCCCTAGATGCGAATTCAGCTCTGCTCATAAACAACAAGCTACGTTTAAATATGTATTTCATGTTGTACTAGGTGATCCTCCCTTGAAAAAAGTCGTACTCACTTATCTAGTTAAAAAGTTTATACTATAAAACTTTGCAACGTTGGTTTTGTATATGTAGTATATGCTCAAGGGCCATTGGCCTATTGCATTGAAATAAACTTTATCTTATCTTATCTATATTTTTTGCTTCCTGACTTTTTAAGGTATTAAGGAAAAAATAAAATGTTTCGAATGGACAATGCCAAAATAGTATACCCTTAAAAACTCGTTTTTCAGGAGATATAATAAACACAAACTCAATGCTCAAAACATACAAATAGCCTATGTATTTTCTGTAGAATGGATGGTTTTAGGGTATTTACCTTTAACATACAACATCCACAGCAAACTGATTACAAAAATCTTCATTTTGCCTGAAAAAACAACAACAATACAATATTAATTTCTGTACTGAATTTCATATACTGTTCTTTGCTTTGTATTAATGTATACTGGGAAAAGAAATATCTTCAAACTAGAAATGATGTTTATGAAACATCTTTTGAGATCTTCATTTAATGGTGAGCACCGCATTGGCCATTTGCGGAATTTGATACAATTTTCCACAGGCATGTTGGACATTCTGCAAAACTACACAGACAGTATTAATGCTTCGCATTTAATTGACCTCCTGTAGATTCTTTCTTGAATTTCAAACAAGACCCGACAAAAGGTAAAGGCCTGGTCCAGAGGTTATAAAACTTCTTCTGTGCTAAACTCAGCTGAGCACAAAATTTATCCTGCTCATAAATGTTAAAATGCCAAAAATTGTTGGCAGTTTATCATTTATGGGCATGATAAACACAACATCCGAGAGACTTAAAGCAAGAGACTTCTTCATTTGTCGGTATTTTAGTTTTATGAGCAGTTGAATTTTGTGCTAAGTTGAGTTGAGCATGAAAAATGTTTTATAACCTCGGGCCCAGATCTTGATCTAAACTGGTTTGAAAAGGAAGCTAGTTATCTGGAGAGAGAGAGAGAGGAGACACAGAGAGAGACTCTGGCACATGCACACAAATCTTTTGTATTTTGGGAATGTCAAATTGACAACTGCGGGATACGGACAGCATCTCCCGGAGCCCCCTTGCTCATTTTGTATAGCTGGATAGCTGGACATAACCCCCCTGATGTTTTTTTACAAGTTGGACATAATCTTAGCAGTTCCTTGCAAAGGGGGAGTTCCAAATCTGCCCACGCATGGATTTGGAAAATATTTTGTATGTTGAATACCTACGGCATAACAACTACAAAAATGAAATTATTTTATTCCTCGAACGCTGTTAGGCCACAGGGGGACACCTTGAAGTACACCCTCTTTGTACTAATATATGACCTATTAAATATCAGTCTCAAATCATTAACATTGTTGACTGCTACATTCTTTGATTGGAATATAAAAGAAGACTTCCCAGGGTATACCTTACTACCATTAATGTATATGAGTACATCTAGATAATTTTTTTCTGACCCATCAAAATTTGAATTATCCACAATTTGAACACTAAAGTTAGTGTCTATAGGGGATTCTGTCCTAATATTTACCATGTTCCAATTTTTGTCAACCCATAATATTTTTAGAAAAGTAGGTCAAATACATCCTCTTTATGCATGTAAATTTTCATAAAATTTGGACACCGGTAAAAGTGTTATAATTTGCATAAAATGAGTTAAGTCAGTTTTGATTCATAAGTGATTTCAAATAAAGTATTCCAGTTAGGTCTTACAAACCGCAGTTTTTCCACCAGTATTATACTAAAAACGTATTGACTATCACTATTTAGTATCTTCATCCAAATTAGGTCCAATAATTTGTTGGTGTCAGAAGTTTTAGCTAATAAAATAGCATAAAACTGGCATTTTTGTAAGCAGCACTTGATAAGTAGCACTCGGTCTAGAACTTAGGTGTACGGGTGTATGTCGAGCAGTTACCATTTGTGAATTGATCTTCCACTGGTTTCCAAATTATTTTTGGACTGAAGCCAACAGGTGTTTATGCTCTTAATGTCTTTTAGCCAATGAAAAAAATAAAAAAAGATTAGTATTTATGCTAGGTTATTCATCGTCTCCATCTACATTCTATGTTCCTGTTGCACCTAGAATTTCCTCTATCTTATGTCCCTCCCAATCAAATATTGAGGGTAAATTGGTTCAGGACCATGTGTATACTTCTCATTAACTCTCACAAACTTAGTGAAACCAGGTCAAGTGTTTAAGAAATAGTGTACATTTTCACTATTTTGGTAGGTTCTTTTTGCAGAGAACTTGGATTTCACACCAGCTGTCTTTGTATCGGGGAAAACTTTCCCCCTTACATTGATAAAGTGTTGTATTTTCATATTCTGGTCCTTCTGGAATATTTAGTTTCAGCAGAAAGTAGAGGACCATTTAAGCCAGTGCTAGGAGGCACGCGAGCTGCAGCACTTTCCATTTAGTGTCATGCAGAGCCTGAGTGAAACTGAGTCTTAAGTTTTAAAATTTTATAGTTTATTTCTAGTATGGAATGATCCGTTTTCCCACATTATTTAAATAGTATCCTTATTTTGCAGTCCCTTAGTCGATCAATGTGTACATTTTAATGAATTGTTTACAGAATCTCTTTTGAATTGCATTGTATCTTAATTGGTATTGATTGTGGTTATTTTTCCTGCATTAAGTTCTATCCGCCAAAACATTTCAAAAGAGTATCCATAATACTTATCATAAGCCTCATTTAAAATCATTAATATTCAAACAAAAGTTTTAAAACTGCTCTAATAAATAGAAATGGAGCTGAAGAAAATAAAAATGATACTTTTTAAGATTATAAATGGATTTTCAAGCATTAAGAATTACATAGCGAATTCATGAATATATACATACTGAACATCTGGCATTAGACGAGGTGAAACATTCTTTGTGCTGTTATTTCCATCGTGGTTATAGAATCACGAATTTGATTCTCAAATGACCTCATAATCATAATGCTGACATACTAAGCGCTTTTGTAAAAACGGGCATAAATATTTATAATGATTTCAATAATATTTATTCATTTAACAAAAGTCTGACTCACCATTCAAACAAATATATTTCCGGGCTTCAAATCTTGTGAATATTATCCTTATACATTATAGATGGGAAAGGTTGACAAGAACTGTAACACGCCATAATGAAAACCCAACATTGTTGATATGATTTGTACATCTGAATTTGAGTAAATATTCTAAAGGAAACATTATTTTAACCATTTTATGTGATAGATATGGTAATGTGTGTACCACACACATAAGCTAGAACTCACAGATTATTCTAATAATTATCAATTTTAGAAATTCTGATTTCTGATAGATGTAAATTGTGCTGCTTTGTGGGGGGGGGGGGGGGGGTACCCCTATAATCACATACTACACAATACCAAATGTTGTAATCAACCAATAAAAAGCGATAAAAAGCAAAATACTTATAAGCCTTACAGTCAATTTACATAATATCATGAAGATCTTTGCCTGTGCAGAAAAGAACTCTATGTTAATTGGTCATACTGCTGGAAGTTTACTTAAAGTCTTGATTTTTACATTCTGCAAAATTTTGACCATTAAGATTGAAATTCAGAAAACTTCATTTTACCGGTTTTATTTTTTCCTCAGATTTTATGATTATAACAAACACATGTGTGGACAAATTTGATATAAATTTCATAGGTTGACAAGAACAGAAACTAGGCAAAATTAACAATTTAATTTGTTGAAAATATTTTCAAAATGTTAAATTTAGGGGTACCTTCAAACAGAATTTGACGTGGACTTGTGTGACAGGGGAAAAATAGGTCTCATCGCATTACATTAAATTTGTGACAGGGGAAAAATAGGTCTCATCGCATTACATTAAATTTCATAAAGCTTGGCGTTTTTATGTTAAATACGGTACACAAGCAATGGCAAGATGAAACAGGTGTTCTCTCCAATAATGGTTTAATTAAATCTATAAGCTTATATAGGCAATGTTACACAAAACAATTAACTTTCTTTTAAAGATGTCTAATACTATCTATTGGCTTTAACACCCTAAATAATAAATAATTCAAGTGACAACCTGTAGATTTGAGCACAAAGAACTTGTCAGTTTAAGATAGATTTTGGAAAGGACAGGTCATAGTTTTAAAGTGAAGAAACCCAAGAAAACCAAAATGTGACTTTATACTTAATCAAGAAATTGCAAGGGGCCTGACCCCTTGCCTTGCTATAAAATGTGGATGGACATGTACAGTTTATATAATAATGCTGCTGTAAAAATAAATTATGAAAATGTTACTCATTAGACTTGCCTCTCACTGACCATTCTAAAAATAGACGAAAACAACCAAAATATACGAAAAACCTTCTTATAAATATTGGTGGACGAATTCGGGCAGGAAAACTTTTCAGCTTTTCCTACGATTCCTGTGATATTGCTATGTGGATAATAGAAGAAGAAATTCCCCAGGACTTGAAGATTATGGACAATGTTTTATGAAGATTCAGTTCACTCAAATAAATGTGAACACTAATTTGATGCTGCTCTATGAAGAAAGAATTGCACCATTTATTTGGACTTTCATAAATGGGTGCTTCAAAGTTTCGATGCTGTCTTCTATGATGAAAGAATTGCACCATTTATTTGGCTTATCATAAATGGGCACTTCAAATTTTGGATGTGATGTCAGTGCTTCTCTTTGCTGTTTACTTGGCTGGACTCAATGGAAACTTGGAACTTTATAAGAAGAAAAAAAAACTATACACTTTTTAGGAATATTTACACTATTAACACTACCATACTTTTATTCTGCTCATATTTTTGTATGTATGTATATATTTATGTCTATATTTTCATGTTTAATTGTACATGTCCTCCATTCTAATTTTTTTTTTTTAAATATTTGGAATTTTCTTTATAAGAAACAATTTATATTTCTGATTTAACCATAATGATAATGATTTACCAGAGTGAACTTGATTTTGATTTTCAGTTGAAAATATGACCATGTCAGTAGCAAAAATTGAGCAAAATATACTATACCGTCTTTACCCTAAATACTTGCACATTAATAATAACTATTACAAGTTAAATTGAATATTTTCATGCACAGAGATGGTATAAAGTGATTTCAGCTTAATTGTTTTGTACTAGCCAAAAGAAATATGCTGTTATCTGAAGTAAGGTTTATACAGAGGACTGATCCCCCTCGACATATGAACTGAATTTCGGTCCACTTTCTCATCTAATGTGTCATTCACAGATTAATCACAAGAGTACATTTTATGAAAATCTGTTACGATAAAAGTGAGAGTTCAAGACATTAAAAATAAGCTAACTTGTCGGTCAAAATACATGATGCCATTAATGCATTAGGCCAATATATTACTTAAGAGGTACACAAGTAATGGTTTGTAATGCAGAGGGTGAGCATGCATGGGGAATAATTATATAAATCATAAGGTGGCACTGCTGAAATTGCCTTATAGATATGAACACATACATAAAACATAAAAGACCACAAGTTAACTTAAATGTCTTGCAACATTATACACTCACTAGCGACAAGCAAAGGGATAGTTGAACTTTTACATGGATGTATCTCTTGTGATGAAAAAAAAAGGTTAAAAAAAAAGAAACCATTAATTATACTTTGCTGTTTTGGGGACAAAACATTTTCCAAAGGGCGAGAATTTGTGACAGGGGAAAAATAGGTCTCATCGCATTACATTAAATTTGTGACAGGGGAAAAATAGGTCTCATCGCATTACATTAAATTTCATAAAGCTTGGCGTTTTTATGTTAAATACGGTACACAAGCAATGGCAAGATGAAACAGGTGTTCTCTCCAATAATGGTTTAATTAAATCTATAAGCTTATATAGGCAATGTTACACAAAACAATTAACTTTCTTTTAAAGATGTCTAATACTATCTATTGGCTTTAACACCCTAAATAATAAATAATTCAAGTGACAACCTGTAGATTTGAGCACAAAGAACTTGTCAGTTTAAGATAGATTTTGGAAAGGACAGGTCATAGTTTTAAAGTGAAGAAACCCAAGAAAACCAAAATGTGACTTTATACTTAATCAAGAAATTGCAAGGGGCCTGACCCCTTGCCTTGCTATAAAATGTGGATGGACATGTACAGTTTATATAATAATGCTGCTGTAAAAATAAATTATGAAAATGTTACCCATTAGACTTGCCTCTCACTGACCATTCTAAAAATAGACGAAAACAACCAAAATATACGAAAAACCTTCTGATACTTGTTCATTTTATACATTGAAATATATGTATGGTACATACATAATTACAAATTACTAGGCATCATGTTGAGAATAAATTAGGCTGAAAAATCAAAAAATCTCGTCGCATAGGGCCAATTTTAAATAGGGTGTCCATTTATTTAATTTTAAAATTTAAAATTATTTAAATTTTAAAAACTGAAATAGATGAATGGGTAAATATCTCACAAATGGAACACACATGTAACAGACAATCTTTCTACAAAATTCTATCAAATTCTGTGCGTGGGCAGAACCATATGTAAATTCCATATAGGGTGGAACTCCCCCTTTCCAACTTTTTTTAGTGTCGTCTACTGATAACTTCTTGGTGTATTTTTGTCTAGGAGTTTTCTATATATCCAAAACAGTGGTCAGATTATACCTGCGACAGTTCGGGTTGCTGCGCCAATTGGCTTTGAACCACGATGCTGGGTGTATGCGGAGATTGCGGGATGCAGGGTTACAGCTAGTGCTGCTATTGCCGAATGGCTACTGCAGTCCAAGCGGTGTCTGCTACGCTTCGGGGACAGAGGCTATTTATTGAGTGTTATAATAAGTGCCACTAAGTACCGAACCCCGTTCTAGAGCCAGTATCAAATTCGGTCCTTAATACCACTGCTGATAGTCCGGTGCCCAAAGCGTCCCACAAGCCACAAGCACACCCACGAGACCGGGGATACCAAATGTTCCAGATTGTGGGGAATAAGCTTGAACTGGTATCCTGGAGGGTCTCCTGTCACTGGGTCCGGTCTAGTTAAACTATTTCTTGAATACTCTAACTAGACACGTAAAGTCTTATCTTCTATAAATCACAAGTCCAAACACAGTTGTAAAAGTTCCCAAAGTTTATATAATAAAGGTTTGCCGAAAGAGTTTCCAAAAGTATCTGACATTTGTATCTGATCTTTTATAAGTCTATTGTATTTTCAGTTCATAAATACATGTATAAATTTTTATATAAGCAATACAGTTCTAATATCTTCTAAACAATAAAGTACTTTTCCTATCGATAATTCTCCTGTCAGTTCTGCTCATTAAATTCCTGTTCTAAATCCAATTTTTATACTCTTAATTCAAAGTCTCATTAACTCAAAGTATATTTAAGGCAAAGTCTTTTTAATTCAAAGTTTTATTCATTCAAAGTATCATTTAATCAAAGCCTTGTTTATTCAAACTCTCCTTAATTCAAAGTATGTTTAATTCAAAGTGTCTTTAATTCAAAGCTCCATTAATACAAAGTTACTGTAGCAAAATATGTGTTAAATATTTCTAAGTCAATTCAGCCTTATAGTTTCTAAGTTCTATTTCAGTAGATAAAGTTCAATTATAAATAAAGATTTGCTTCCCTTCAATTCCTCTTTTCCTCAGTTTGAATATTTCAACATAATCCAAGTTCACAATATTAAGCTATCTCAAAGTTGGAGAATAGCTGAGTCCAAAACCTGTATTAGGATAAAATTCCTTAGCAAGACTAGATCTTATGCAAGACTTAAATCATATTACAGACTTGACTAAATCCAAAGCAAGACTAACGTACCAATATTTTTCCAAAGTATTTATATGTTTTGACCCAAAGAAGTGACATTACTCAATTGAGGAAGCCATCCTGCCAAAATCTAAGTTTGACCACAGAGAGTGATTATTTTCAAAAATAAGTGAAATATTTCCTGTGCTCAAAGTGACAAACTTCACTTAGCTGTCTTTGATCAGTGATTTCTGTTAATCAGTTAATTACCAAGTTTCCTGTCAAACATCCAAGCTACTCAGATCTAAGTGATTAGTATCAATTATTTCACACCTGAGCTTTCCTGCTAAACATCTGTGACACAGAGTTGAAATCATGCCACCAATTAAGTTCCAATTAACCAATTTCCTGAGTGAACAATAAACAATCAAAACTGACATATTGTTATGAGCAGAACATGATCAGAACTATCATCAAAATTAATGATCTGTATCAATAACATTTTGCAAACAATGTTTCAATTAAAATTCAGTTCTGAAATCTTAAAATATTTCAAATATACCTTTTTTCTATTTTCATGATTATTCATAATTTCAACATATTTATTTTTTTTTTATTTTTTTTATTATTATATACAAAAATGGGCAGAATTGTCACACTGTGACATACCTCTAAAATAAACTTAACACGGCCCTCAGAGGAATTTGGGGAACAGGAGAAAATGGGTATTTATTGCAGGGGACCAACAGCCAAATTTTTGAAAAACATGGAACAAAGACAATATTGGGGAACTAATGTTCGGGGAACAGAGGAACTAGCTATTATTTTTCAGGGGAACAAGGGAACAGATACCTTCCTGGGGGCATCACTTATACAATTTCGATTTGATGGTCACCATTCACACCATTTACGCTAAACTCTTTGCCCACTAGTGTTGTCTGTTGATGCCCTTTACACACATTTTAGACCCATACCAAGTACGACATTACGTCGGGCTAGATCTGGAGCCAGTCTGTTTGATATTCTGATAATATTCCTGCATGAGTTGATTTTTAACTTGATCAGACTGCACAGTTACATAATTTGATAACTTTGGGCATTTTGAATTTCAAAAGCTGATAGCAAAACTTCTCATCCATATCTACCATGTCGCTGAATTTCAGTGGTTACCGAGATCTCGGCTAGACAAAATATGAGTGGCGACATGAGATTTCCAACAATGAGGTATGTCCGTCCAGCAATGGCTCAGACCAGCCTGTGCACACACATTGTTGGAAATCACATGTTGCGGGTCAAATTTTCTAAGTGGGTTTTTTATGAGATATCAGTCAATCTTTGAATAAGAGTAGGAGAAAACATATTCTCTATATATTCATGTCCAGTGAAAACGCACCACCTACAAAAATGACTATATTTTTTAGGAAATTTGCAATTGGGTCTTATTGTACTGTAGCTATTTCGTAAATTACTGAAAGGCCTTTAAAACGGAATGATCACTGGTAGCATTTAACAAAATAACCGTAAAAACAGAAAGTCACACAACCAGCCATCGAAAGTGTCAGAATTTTCAAAAGCATTTCACTTTTTTCTGTGCATAAATTGCAAAGAATCTCTAAATTGATAGCCAGGAATAGTCATCTTACGATGTGACGTATGTCACTAGCATCATTTTAACTAGCGTGTAAAATCTATACATTCATTCTTTTACTGATGCAAAATTACGACAAGGTCTTAGCACGACAAAGTTGTAGCAAGAAGATTTCTTGCTCGTGTAGCGTGTCATTAACATTGATGGAGCGTAGGTATCAACATTTTTTTGATAAACGTCAATCTCTAAAAGCTCGTATACAGAAACCTAAGAGTATCTTTGTTGAACTTAATGTTAGATAATACTCACACCAACAGATGAACAGAACTTTTAGAAGATTTAAAATGCTAGCATTGCAAAAAATGGCTGGTGATGCCGTCAAAGTTAACTTCAATGATGCAACGTCATTTTTAAGAGGATTTTTATGACGATTTACATATGTTAGTTTGTACGACGGAAATAAGCATTGTGTAGAACACTAGGACTGTAGAAATCGCAGTTAAACATTTTGCGTTGAGTTTTGTCGGGCCACGCCATATTTGAGCTTACACATATATATATAGTGGCATTGTTCGTGTTAGTGTAGTGTTAGGTGTTGCGTCACAACTGTCAAAGTTGTGGCCAAATGACAGGGATCTACTGGCAAACAGAAAGCATTTAAACGAGATTTTGGGGTCTTTTTGTATACGCCCAAAATGTGATTAATGCAATTTGGAGGCTGACGTTACGTCATGTTTTAAGGGAGTCACTGGAATTTAATTTTTTGTCGAAAACATTGCATTTGTCCTAAATAATTATAAATAACACAATTTTGCACAGCTTTCGATAGGCCACAACTATGCGCATCTGAAGAGCGGTGCGTTTTCATTAGACATGAGTATATATGGACGGTAAAAAAGTGCATAAAACCTGTAAGAATGGTTATAAAGTTGATAAGAAATCTCATGAGGTTCTTTCTGGTTTTGTATATGGATGCTGAAAAGATATCTAAAAACAAGTAGCCAAATGCTAATGTTTGGAGACACCATAATTTACGATGCTCAACGGCAGATAACTCTAATCTTGAAACAGTGACCAGGAATTAATTCAAAAACATAAGATATTATGCCAGTTCTAGTTATCTGCAAGTATTAAAAAGATCTGAATAAAAATTGCAGAGGATACCTGGTGAAATTGTAGTTTTCAGATGCTCAAGGGCAGCTGACTCCGTAGTCAGTGATGGGATCTGACCGAAATTCAAACTCATCCATACTTTTATGTATGTCCTGGTAACCTACAAGGATGAATGATAAAATCAAATGAAAAATGAAGGTGCTAGAGTGGTCACAACATTATACAGTTATATTTTAGACGCTAAAAGGCAGCTAACTCTGTGGCTGGTGGATGGGTGTGGCAGAAAATCATTCAAACTTTTATGGAAGTCCTTGTTACCTGCAAGAATGAGGAAGATCCACTCAAAAATAAAGGTGCTATAGTGGTCACAACAGATCTCCCATTGTAAGTCTATGCAGATTTTTTTAATGATGCTCAAGGGAAGTTAACTCCAATGTCTGAAATTGGTTCTACGTTAAGTACAAACCATCCAAGCTTTTATGGTTGTCCTTGTTACCTGTATGAATGAAGAAGATCCAATCAAAAATGAAGGCGCTAGAGTGGTCACAACATAATCCATCAATTTTAAGGTGCTCAAGGGCAGCTTAGCCATAATAGGTGATGGGATCTTGACGAAATTCAATCTCATCCAAGCTTTAATAGTTGTCCTTCTTGTCTGCAAGAATGAAGAAGATCCATTCAAAATTGAAAGCGCTAGTGTGGTCACAGCATTTCTCCCATTATCAAACTATGGAGATTTCCAGACACTCAAGGGCAGCTAACTCCACAGTCCAAGGTCCGATCTGGCCAAATTTCAAACCCATCCAAGAATTTATGGGTGTCCATGTTGCCTGCAAGAATGAAGAACCCAATCAAAAGTGAAGGCACTGGAGTGGTACAATGTAACAACATTTCTCCCATTATAGTCTATGGGGATATTTTAAGATGCTCAAGGGCAGCTAACTCATAAGTCCCTGGTCGGATCCTGTTGAATTTAAAAGTCATTATGGTTGTCTTTGTTACATGAAAGAATGAAGAAGATCCAATCAAAAATGTAGACGCTAGAGTGGTCACAACATTATCCATCAATTTTTAAGATGCTCAAGGGGAGCTTACTCTATTATAGGTGATGGGATCTTGACGAAATTCAAACTCGTCCAAGCTCTTATAGTTGTCCTTTTTATCTGCAAGGATGAAGATCAATTCAAAATTGAAAGCACTAGAGTGGTCACAACATTTCTCCAACTATAAGTCTATGGGGATCTTTCCAAATGCTCAAGGGCAGGTAACTCATAAGTCCCTTGTCCCATCCTCTCGATTTTCGAACCCATCCCAGATTTTATGAGTTTCCTTCTTGCCTGCAAGAATGAAGAAGATCCAATCAAAAATGAAGGCGATAGAGTGGTCACAACATTATTCCTTGATTTTCAGATCCTCAAGGGCAGCTAACTCCGAAGTCAGTGATGGAATCTTGCCAAAAGTTCAAACTCATCGCAGTTTTTATTGTTGGTCTTGTTACCTGCAAGAATGAAGAAGATCCATCAAACAAGTAGCCCAATGGGCAACGATCGCTCACCTTGGAGCCAGAATGATGTTTGGAGATACCATAATTTATGATGCTCAAAGACAGGTAACTCTGAACTTGAAACAGTGACCAATTTAATTGTTTGATTTAATAATAATAATTATAATAATAGACTTTATTTAAAGATGGTAGCACATTTAGTTACAAACTAATTTTCCATGAGGCCCTCTAATAAATACATATATATATATACAGTTGTACAGAACAGAACATGTCTTTATTTACAAAGTGTCTGAAGGTGGTAAATCATAAAACTATTCTAAAATTGGTTTGATATATTTTCCAACTGGTGTTCTCCTGTATCAACATGAACTGAGATGTGCATACCTTCTGAGGATTTACTTTGCTTAACCAAAACAATAGATATTTTGCTCAACCACACAAAAGATATTTAAATGAGTTTTGTATTGCAGATTCAAAGCTATGTGAGAATTAATGGCAATTCCACCCATTTGTTAGCTACCTATCAACCCTTATTCCCAAGGTTGGCAAAATGCCGGCAAATAAGCATATTTGCCATGCCAGTGGCATTTACCGGGAAATACTGGCAAATAATGGAAAATACTGGCAAATATGATTTACAACCCTCCACATTTGGATTGGTAATTTCAATAATAGAGGTTACATGTATTTGACTTTTTCCTTTCTACTAGTTTATCAGGCTATCAGCTAAACTATCTTAGTTTAAGTTATAAATCTAATTCTTTAAACATTTAAATTGAATAAGTGAATTTTAGAAGAAGAAACAAAAAAACCTGTTTCGTTCCGCCAAAGTACTCATCAGTTGGCTTGTGCATAACTACAGATAAGGTTGGGTGAGTGACCCTTATCTGTACTATAAATCAATTGAAGACTCCCTTGTTTGTGGTCACCTGGACTTTTATTGTCTTAAGTTAAAATATTAAGTTAAGGTTGGGTATTTGGATGAGGGACCCTTATCTGTACTATACTTCAATTAAAAACACCCCTGTTTGTGGTCACCTGGTCTTTAAATATGAGGTCGATCATGACATCCTATTAGTCATCCTTGCCCCTGGCTATATAATAAGCCTGAATAAGGTTTGCTGGAGATGTGTTGTTTTAACTATTTATGACAGGCACAGGTGTCAAACAATTGCCAGATACACAGGAACATTTTCTCCCCATTGTAAGGCCAAATCAGAATTTACCCTTGTCCAGCTGAACCCAGAATTAACCATTGTTCTGTTGAATCCATTTTTGAAAACACTAGATCCTGATCAGCTAGTTTCTTTCAGTAGCCACAGGTCCACACTAATTGAAAATAAGCTGAACAGGATCAAATTTGGGAGAAGAATTACTGTGTAGGTTACTGTGTAATACATAAAATATTCAGCATGATAAGGTCTAAAGATACTATTTTTCATTAAAAATTATTTCAAAATTTCAGTCTAAGATTCATTTTTGGCTGTTTTAACATTTTAAGTGTATTTGAAGGTTTTATGCTGATACTGTAGCCTCATACTCAATATTTACATTATTTTCGTAACACCAGAGTGCTTCGCATGTATTCGATTTGCAATCCGTTTCGGACAAGTTATCCGTTCGCGCCTACTTAAAAGAAATCAAGTCCACCCCATATCATGTGACCACAACCAATATCCGGAAGTAAAAAGGTAAGACCATCATTTTTCGTTTCGGCGTTGTCGAAGCAAGTTGTTCGCTTCTTTGAGTTCGCGTGGTAAGTTTTTGACAGCCCTGACTTAGAACGTAGTTCAAGTCTTTACAGTTATTGCATTCGGTGCTGTTGCTGTTTATTATGGGCTCAGAACAAGACGACGTCTTGTCTCTTCAAAGTGGGGAAGAGGAATTTTCTGGCTTCAGTTCGGTGTCTGAAGATGACGTTGCACCGAGTCACTCGTCGAGTGCAAAGAAAAAGAAAAAAGCAAAGTCTGTGGCATTTAAAATTCCTAAGAAATCCAAAGCTAATAAAGAAAATAAAAAGGGTTCTAGCGTTGCTAGTACGCCGTCTCCTTCCACTTCCGCTGGTGGTGGATTTGATTTTACAAAACTTTCCCCATCTGATATCAATAAATTAAGAGAGGTGCTTGGTGTGAGTAATCAACAACAACATACGCAGTATGTTGAGGACCAGGATCTGGCCAATGAGGAGGATATTTCAGCCATTTTTGGTCGATCTTTGGAGGACCTGCCTGGCATGACCATTGAGGTTGATAACACTGAGGGGACTCCGCAGGAGATTGACCCCACTAGTCTGACCGAGGACTTGAACCAGGCCTTATTCGATACGGTAGATATAATCTCTAGTGACTGGGAGCCTCCTAGATTAAAGACGCCTGAAAAAGGTAAACCTGTGTCCAGTTCTTTGGCTAATTTGATAAACATGGCCTGTACATCTCAGTGTGATACGGACTCATTGATCTCAAAATATAAAGTGCCACAAAATTGTGATAAAGCATGTCCTCCTACAGTTAATCAGGAGATTTGGAAAATCCTTGATAAAAGGGCACAGAGTCAAGATAGAGGTATTGTAGACATACAAAATTTAGTTGCGTCCGGATTGACTCCAATAATTAAACTGGCTGAGATTCTGTCACCTCAGATAGGTGGAAATAAACAAGCAAAGTCTCTTCTGTCTGATTCATTGATTTTGTTAGGCCAGGTGCAATATCATTTGTCAGTTCGCAGAAGATATATGATCAGACCTAATTTAAAGAAAAAATATCATACTCTTTGTAATGTGTCAACACCAATGTCATCAAACCTCTTTGGTGATGATATTAATAGAGACATAAAAAACTGTGATTCTATGGTATCTCTAGGGAAAGAACAGCCGTATTACAGGAATAACTTTCGAGGAAAAATGAGTAGATTCCCGAGGAGAAGTTATGGCAATGTTGCCTCTGGTTATAGCTATGGTGGTTATGGTTCAGCGCAGAGTTCTAGCGGCAGATACAAGCCATACCCGCAGAGGGGCCAGTATAGAGGGATGCCAAAGACTAGAGGGATGAGGAGAGTGGCATCTACTGCTTCCCCAAACCATCAGAATTAAATACTCAGGTGAGTAGTGTTGGTAAGGTTAGTCACAAATTACATAATTGGGTTAAAATAACTCAGGACCCTTGGGTTCTCCAGACTGTTTCTGGATATAAAATTCATTTTGATGAACAGCCTTATCAGCATCAAATTCCAAGAGAAATTCCTTTTAGCCCTAGTGAATGGGTGATTGTAGACAACGAGGTTCAGAAGTTGATTAGTAAAGGGGCTATAGTTCCTTCAGTTTCTGAACCAGGGGAATTTATTTCTACACTGTTTATTGTGCCAAAAGCAAATGGAAAATATCGGCCGGTGATTAATTTGAGACATCTGAATAAGTTTGTACATTATGATCATTTCAAGCAGGAGACGTTTAAGGTGGTTCTAGATTTGTTGCAAGAGAATGATTTTATGTCCAGTGTGGATATGGCCGATGCATATTTTTCAATCTCTATCCACCCTGATTTTCAGAAATATTTAAAGTTTATTTGGAATGGTAAACTGTACAAATTTATTTGTTGCTGTTTTGGATTAAAATCGGCACCTTTTTTATTTACTAAGGTGCTAAAACCAGTCTATTCTTGGTTTCGTCAGAAAAATTTTAGATGTTCATACTATATTGATGACTCTTTGAACATGAATCAGGATAAGGCTGTTTGTAGAGATAATACCATGTCTATAGTAGATACTTTAGATTCCTTAGGGTTTACAATTAACTATGACAAATCGTCTCTGGTCCCAGTGCAAAGGATAGTATTTTTTGGTTTTGTGATTGATTCTGTTGAATTTAAAATTTTCCTGACAGAGGAAAAAGTTCAAAAAATTTTGACAAAGGCAAGATTGTTACTGCAAAAAGGTGTTGTTGTGGTCAGAGAGTTGGCTTCTTTTATAGGGCTCATTATTAATGCCTTTTATGCAGTTCTAGAGGCACCCTTGCATTATAGGGGCCTGGAACGGAATAAACTGGTTGGTTTAGGACATGAGTATGATTTCAATAATGAGACGGTTTTGACAGTAGCTAGTATAGAGGAGTTAAATTGGTGGATCCAAAATGTCCAGTCAAAAAATGGTAAAAGGATCCGACCGAAGGAAGTACAGGTACACTGTAGGACTGATGCCAGTCTGGAAGGCTGGGGTTCAATAGATATGGACTCGGGTTTGCATGCAAATGGCAGGTGGAATAATCAAGAACGGGTCAATCCTATACATTTTTTAGAGTTACTGGCTGTGTTTTATGCTTTACAGTCTTTGTACAGTCATAGAAAAGATGTTCATATAGAGATACAGACTGATAATGTGATTGGTTTGACCTACTTGAATGACATGGGTGGAATGGCGTCTGAGTCTATGGATAGATTAGCTAAACAGATTT
Source organism: Loripinus fragilis (assembly GCA_964019695.1). Lineage (NCBI taxonomy): Eukaryota > Metazoa > Mollusca > Bivalvia > Lucinida > Lucinidae > Loripinus > Loripinus fragilis. The sequence continues at coordinate 20,658,804 of OZ026526.1, read as the reverse complement.
GGGCATGGTGTTTAGAGAGGCAGATTTATATAACAGCGGTTTTTGTGCCGGGAATTCTTAATACCGCAGATTTCTATTCCCGTAGTTTTTCTGATGACTCACAATTTATGTTAAAAAAGGATATTTTTAACAGGCTATGTAGACACTTTTTTATGCCAGATATTGATCTGTTTGCTTCCAGGCTAAACAAATAATTGGATACATTTGTTTCATGGTATCCAGAGCCTGGTTCATTTCATTTTAATGCCTTTACCATGTCATGGAATGGGTATAAACCATATATTTTTCCACCTTTCTGCTTGATTGGCAAAATTATCAACAAGATTGTCCAAGAAAAGGTGGAAAAAGCTATTTTGGTATATCCATTCTGGAGATCTCAGTCTTGGTTTCCTTTAATACTTGACAATATGTGTTCTTTTCCAGTCAGGTTGCCAAGACACAAGGATCTTCTGTGTCTACCACACAGCAGAGAAATCCATCCGTTAAGCCGTCAGATGAGGATCCTCGCAGTAGAGATATCAGGAAGGCGTTATTTAGTAGAGGAGTTCCAGCAGAAATCACAGATGTCATCCTTAACTCCTGGAGCCAAGGAACTAGAAAACAGTACAAAGCTGCTTGGAGAGTGTGGAGTGTTTGGAACAGTGTCAGGTGTACTAGTCCACTTCAGACGTCTGAGGTTGTAGTTTTACAATTTCTTAATTATTTACATTATCTAAATAAGTCCTATTCAGTTATAAATTCATACAAGGCTATGCTAATGGTTACTTTACCATTTTTTGGTAATTCCTGGGTTAAAGACTGTCCCTTGATAGTGAGATTCATGAAAGGAATTTATTTCAGTAGGAAACCTAAGCCTAGGTATCTTTTTACTTGGGATGTGACTTGTGTGTTTAAGTATTTAAAAACCTTAGTTCCATTACAGCAGCTCCCCATTAAATTATTAACTCTTAAAGTGACCGCTTTAATAGCTCTGGCTGTGGCTCCAAGGGCACAGACCTTGGTGTCGATGGACCTTGATTGTATGGTTAGGGAAAATAATGTGTTGGTTTTTTGTTTTCCGCATGTGTTGAAGACTTCACGTGCTGGACATTCATATTCACTGATATGGAGCATTATAGTGATGAGAGTTTGTGTGCTATGCACACATTGTTACATTATATAGACAGGACTAAAGAACATAGACTATCAAGCAAGATATTTATTAGCTATATAACATAAAAAGCAGTGACTACAAGTAACATTGCCCGATGGTTAAAGAAGGTTCTGGAACTTTCGGGGATTGATACTGAGATATTTAAAGCTCACTCCTTTAGAGGGGCTTCAGCTTCAGCTGCTTTAAGTGGTGGCTGTAGTGTACAGAGTATTTTGAAGACTGCAGACTGGTCGTCTGAGAAAAATTTCAAAAAGTTTTACTGTAGGCATGCTTTGAAAAGTAGTCAGACTTCATATGTTAAGGCTGTTTTTGGAGGGCAGAAGTAATCTTAGCTGTTGAGCTATTATTGATTTTGTTTTGTTGCCTTTAAATTTGCAAATCAAATACATGCGAAGCACTCTGGTGTTACGAAAATAATGGCCCCTCATCCAAGCTTTAGTGTAGGATGAAGGGCATTATTAGTGTAACGCCGGAGGCGTAGCATGTATGCGCCCTCCCATAATGGCTTTATATTGTATTATTGTCTTAGATATGATATTGGATATTTATCCCTCCCATGAATGTAGTAGTTGCAACAAAACATTACTTTGAAATATGATGGTCTTACCTTTTTACTTCCGGATATTGGTTGTGGTCACATGATATGGGGTGGACTTGATTTCTTTTAAGTAGGCGCGAACGGATAACTTGTCGGAAACGGATTGCAAATCGAATACATGCTACGCCTCCGGCGTTACTCCAATAATGTCCTTCATCCTACACTAAAGCTTGGATGAGGGGCCATTTTCCCTCATGTAGTTAAATTATACTGTTTTAAGTCAACTTCCTGAGGATATCTGCTGCATTTTACAGCTGAAAATCATATTTGCCAGTATTTCGCAGCAAAAAAGTTATATTTGTCATTATTTGCCCGTATTGCCACATGAGCCTTATTTGCCATGCCGGGAAATACCAGTAAATTCCACGGTAAATACTGGGGGTGGAATTTTCCGCCAAACCTTGCTTATTCCACCACTTTTTTCACTCCAAATATCATCCACCCTCTATGTCTGGTCATACACTCAAGCACTCCCCGGACCAGATTTTTCCATGGAAGCAAACAATACAAACCCTGATCAGAGTGCTACCTCGGGAGCATTCTGATCTAAGTCCATATTGTTTGCAATATAGACCACTCGAGAACATGAGCAGATGACAAACGTCTTGGCTGACGTACTATAGGTTAAAATAGATGTGACTATTTGGGGTAATCTCATATATCCTTGAATCAAGTAGAAATACAAAATGAGAAAGAATGAGAAAAAAACACATAAAACAGCCTATTTACACATAATTGTACAATCAAGAGTTTTTCATCCATTTGATGAAACTTAAATGAAACTTATCTGTATTGTCCAGGGATTTTAAACCTGAAGGTAGGCTATTCCAAATAATGGGTCCAGAGTATGTTATGCTTTGCTTAAATATTTCTTTGTATGGTCTTGGCTGATAAATGAATGCTCTGTTGATGACCTCAGTGTTGGAATGTTTCCATTTAGCATACGCTCTTGAAATAGCTCACTGATATATGGTGGACATTCGCCTTGAGAGACCTTTTGCATAAACTTAGCTTTGCGGAGATACAATCTGTCAAAAACAGTTAATATTTTTAGTTCATCCATATTTACTAATACAATTTCAACATTGATTCTTAACGTCCCAACAACAATCTTTCAGTTAAACATGGATGGGTCTTCCTGTGTTGAACCAGTACTAAGCTAGGATAAATGTGTCTTGCTCAAGGACCACAATGCAGTGACACCGGTGAAGCTCGAAACCGCCGCCCCTCGGTCTCGAGTCAAGCACTCTACCACTGAGCCACTGCGCTCCCAAAACAGTTTTGTTTTGTTTGTTTGTTTTGTTGCTTTACGTCCCAAGTTAACAGCTATGATCATGGCGGGACGGTCAGTTCACCTATAACCACACTTTTTCCTGGGCAAGCTTGAACAAGCAATTAAGTAGTACTTCATGCGCAGACTTTCGCTTGTAACTGATAACAACCCTTCTTGAATGAATCAGCGGAAGTGAGGAGAATGACCATAGAAATTATTTCATAATCAATCTCCACAAAAGTACGGGAACTGGCCGGGATCAAACTCGCGACCCCTGGATCTGCAGTCAGACACGCATCTGTAGCCAGACATGTTACCGATTGCGCTACGGGGCCCAGTCCCGAAACAGTGACCAGGAATCAATTCAAAAACATAAGATATTATGCCAGTTCTGGTTATCTGCAGATATCAAAAGGATTTAGAATAAAAATGGTGAAAGTATATTTTTCAGATGCTCAAGGGCAGCTAATTCCGTAGTCAGTATGGGATCTGACCAATCCATACTTTACTGTATGTCCTGATAACATACAAGGATGAAAGAATCAAATGAAAAATGAAGGCGCTAGAGTGGTCACAACACTATACTACAGATATATATTAGTTGCTTAAATGCAGCAAACTATGAAGTTGGTGGTTGGGTGTGGCAGATAATCAAACTCATTCAAGCTTTTATGGGTGTCCTTGTTACCTGCAAGAATGAGGAAGATCCATTCAAAAATGAAGGTGCTAGAGTGGTCACAACACTATACTACAGATATATATTAGTTGCTTAAATGCAGCAAACTATGAAGTTGGTGGTTGGGTGTGGCAGATAATCAAACTCATTCAAGCTTTTATGGGTGTCCTTGTTACCTGCAAGAATGAGGAAGATCCATTCAAAAATGAAGGTGCTAGAGTGGTCACAAAAGATATCCCATTGTAAGTCTATGCAGATTTTTATGACGCTCAAGGGCTGTTAACTCCACAGTCTAAGGTTGGATCTACTTGAAATTCAAACTCATCCAAGCTTTTATTGTTGTCCTTGATACCTGAAAGAATGAAGAAGATCCAATTAAAAATGAAGGCACTAGAATGGTCAGAACATAATCCATCATTTTTTTTTTCAATTTTTTGCTCAAGGGGAGCTAATTCCATAAAAAGTCATGGGATCTTGAGGAAATTCAAACTCATCCAAGTTTTTATAGTTGTCCTTCTTATCTGCAAGAATGAAGAAGATCCATTTAAAATTGAAAGCGCTAGAGTGGTCACAACATTTCTCCCATTTTAAGTTTATAGCGATTTTCCAGACGCTCAACGGCAGCTAACTCCACAGTCCAAGGACCGATCTTGGAGAAATTCAAACCCATCTGAAATTTGATGGGTTTCCTTGTTGCCTGCAAAAAATTAAGAAGATCCAATCAAAAATGAAGGCGCTAGAGTGGCCACAACATCATACATTGCTTTTTCAGACACTCAGGGAACTAACTCCGTAGTCAGTGATGGAATCTTGCCTAAATTCAAACTCATCCAAGCTTTTATGGTTGGTCTTGTTACCTGCAAGAATGAAAAGATCAACCAAAAAATTTAGGCACTAGAGTGGTCACAACATTTCTCCCATTATAAGTCTATTGGGATTTTTCCACATGCTCAAGTGCAGCTAACTCCACATAGTCTAGCGTTAAAATGCAAATAAGAGGGCTAGAAAACATGTTTGTGGGCACTTTTGCAGCATGAAGGGCAACAGTGCCTAAGTTACTAAGGGACATGTCCTCTTTCATTTTTTGCCTGTTGCCCAAACCAATGATCATTATTAAGGTCAATAAATGAGGTCAAAGGTCAATAGGTGCAAAATGATGTATAACGCATTAAACACAGTACATAAGCATCAAAGACACTGGCATTTTGATGCAAATACTTTCAAATAGCTGAAATACTGATGTCTAGTAGCATAAATCGTTGAAATTCTATCATCTGCGATCACAAACACAGCTGTCTGTTCGTCTGTATGTATGTATGTACAGGTACTGAATGGTGCCTGGATTGGTTATGTACATTTGTGATAGTTATCACTTTTTCGCAAAAAGCACACAATGAAAGTCTTTGTAATTCAATCTAACAATTTTTGAATGAAATATAAAACTGTCTTGGTAACGCAATACTGTGCAGTGATCAGTCTGCACTTGGTTTGCTGTATTTATTGGCGTCGGCTGCGCATCTGATGTTAATTAACACCGAGTACCAAATGCATCTTTTACACACGAAAACGAAACTAATTGCACTCTTTTGTCTGACCCTCTGTGACATCGCAAATACAACTTGATGAATTTAAATCAGTCAATAATATCATTTATTAAAAGTAAGGAAGAAGGCAAAGATCAGGAATCGATACAATCAAGTACCACACCTGACCCAGAAAACCGAATAGGAAAGTGACAAAAACACAAGACAACATTACATTCAAGAAAGCAAAATGGTCAGCTCTTCCCCAACAGGTGAACACAAGGTTGCAACAAACAGACATCTAGTATTGGCAAAGACAAATAAAAATAACAAATAACGAACAAGATCCACAAAAGAAACACCGCCTTGGAACGGTCAGTAAGAAAATTGCTCGAGGGCTTAAACTAGTTTTACGGTACCAACCTCGTCATTAATTATGCAGTAGATTAAGACACATAGATGTTTGGTTTGCATGAAAGGATCCATACTTATGCATGAATCATCTTCGAATATTGGAGCAAAATAAATCAAACATTTAAACCCTGAAGGAACCGACAAAAGACGCAGCATCAGGCCCCAAACACCTCATCTATAGATAAGTCTTTAAGTCGGAACCTTCATAGTCTGAGGTCCGACCCACAAAAGCAAGATTACTTATTTCTTATTTAAAACGACCTGCAACAGGCAGGCAGCTCGTTTGATCAATAGATGTGCATCATTTGCCAAACATTGGTTAAAAGCAAGGTGTCTGCTATTGGCGAGGATTTTTGTGACAAGCTGCTACAAGCAGCATCTGACTGATGGAAGTGGTGTGACTACGGCAACATAGATGTAATTGACATATTAAGATTGATAGACCCCAAACACCTTAATTGCGCAGGAAAAGAGGGTTAAATATCATAGACCTTGTTTTGCAAGTGTCATGTCTGCATTCCACATATCTAGGCAAAAGCTATACGGATTCTTCAGAAGAGGCATCCACTTCTTGCGATTCTAGGCTGTCTAGGCGATCATCACCACCTTTAGATAAATCATTTTGCATCTTTGCCTTCATACTTTAAGGAAGGACTTAAAACAAATACTGACATTACCTGAGTAAGAATAGATTATGTCATAGTCATAATTTGATTTACAGATGCGGGTTAAGCCCTCCAGTAAAGTATTTTACTGATCGTTACAAGGCGGTACTTCTTTTGTGGATCTTTTATGTTTTTCTGTCATGTGTTTTTTATGCCTTTGTTCCCATCTGTTTATTTGTGCCTTGTGGTCACCTGCTGGGAAAGGGCTGACCTCTTGGCTCTCATCTGTGGTGTATATCTGTGAGTATGTCACTTTCCCATTGGTATCCTGAGTCAGGTGTGGTACTTGATTGTATTGATTCCTGATCTTTGCACCCTTACTTACTTAGGCCAGCAACAATGTATGATTTTGCAGTAGAAGATTGCCTGTGCCATCCTACATTTTAAAAATGTTTCTATAGGCGTTTTGGAAAACATAGAGAATCAGAAGGTGTTTCGCCCCACAAATTGTGTCTCCAGAAAATTGCTTTTGAACTTAGGCTTGGCTTTGAAAATCTAGAAATTTATACATTGCAAGCATTATGGCAGCGTTACACTGATTTGCTCCTTGCTATGTGGAAGCATCTGGGTCATAATGAGACAATTGAACCTCAAATACCAGGGGAATTACAGTTTGTTCCAAAACTGAATCCACGTGAACCGCTTTGAATTTTTAATTTTGAAATCAGCCAGCGAAATAGTCTAACTTCTAAAGAAAAGTGTTGATGAACCATCAGGAAGCCAAGAATCTGAGTCGGTTCTGAATAAAACTACCACGCATTTTTCAGAGTCTGAGTATATGTTATACATGTATCATGTAGCCCAGAAATTACGCAAGGAAGCGGTATCCGACTGGTTTAGGATATCGGCAGCTAACAAATGAAACAGTAGTCTGCAAAATACTTGACCCATCAATTTTGACTAAATGCGAATGTTTTTGTATAGTAAGGAAAAAGACCCAGGTAGGCTTCCTTCTACATCTGGTGCATTAAAACTCCACATAAGACGAGCCCATTATCAGACAACTATATGGATGAATGTTACAGTTCCATCCCCAGAGCACATTGAGCATGGTTGTGAGACCAGTTGAAACCAAAGCTGTTGCTGTAAGAACCTATACCTAAAGTATGTACACAGTTGTTGCAATGCAGCTGCAAAGTGTGTGCAACAAGACGGTGCAAATGTAGATCTAACACTAGTAATATCAATTTCTGCTGTCTTGCGGCTGTGGTTCTATTACATGGGGTAATCCGCAGAATGTTGTGGGAGGATGAGTTGTAAAAAAGGACACCTATTATTAATAAGATACTATTATAAGAGATGAAAGATATCAGTTTTCAATTGTATATCTATAAATGACATTCGAGATATTTTACGGTCAATTTCCTGTTAACTATATATGCGAAAGTTGCATAGGATGCTTAAAAAATAGGGACCTGGTCACACATAAAATGCACCTTGTGACCTTTGACCCCGATAATACGTACATTTCAAATGAGGGCATTAGCCTCTAAAATAAGAAAAGGTCATTTTAAAACTGGTTGCTGTTTAAAAGCCCAGGTAGGTTTTATCGAATAAAAATGTAAACATAAATTCGTAATAACACTTTGATGATGATTCTGAATTGCACTTGATGACCCTTGACCCTCATAATGACCTTTTATGAGGTCATAAGAATTGAAACAAATGATATACCAATTAAAATAAAGTCACTGATATTGATCAAACAAGGCACAACGAATTCCATCAATGTCAGTCCAAATCATTATTTTATATGTATAAAATCACGAATTTTATATACACTTAGTGACCTTTTGACCCCTTTGTGACCTTGTGTAGGGTCAGTATGCTTCGTATATTGGACGCATTCATTCAAGGAATGTTGGCTGAGTTTGATAAACCAATTTGCCTTTTATTCTGCGAAATAAATATAAATACAAAAATTTCAAAATAAACTCACCACAATATAATGCACTTGATGACCTTTGACCCCCTATTGTGACCTTATTTGGGGTTTCCCATTTGGGCAACAGGGCAAAATCAGTTCAGGAGTGCTTGCTTATATTGATAAGCCTAGTGGCACCTTATGCCTCAAAAGTGCCCACACTTCGAAAAAAATATCTCTGAGAACACCTGTCTAACAGTCCAAGGTCCAATCTGGCTGATATTCGAACCCATCCAAGATTTTATGGGTGTCCTTGACTCCTTGTTGCCTTGTGGCCCTCTGTAAGTTGCCTCAAATGATTCAGGGGACCTCAAACTTCTAAAAAAGGGCCATTTTATGTCTATGGTGATGGACGTCCAAACTGGAAATGGCCCGTAGTAATTTTTCAGTCTGATATTAACAAGCCAATTCGGAGCTAAACTGGCCTATTATTTCGGACACTTGGCCCCTAATTATTGGCCCTTTATAAACTGGCCTGATATTCAATATTGGGCGTATGTCCGTCCGTCCGTCACGCTATCTCCTCCTAAACCATTGGACGAAATCCAACCAAATTTGGTGTGTGAGTTGCTCACATGAATGGGACATGCAACGGCACACTTTTTTTGGGCCCCACCCCCTGGGGCCCTGGGGAGGGGCCAAAAGGTCAGATAATTTTTAAATATTGTTAAATTTCAATTGCAAAGTCAATCTCAAAGTTTTTTTAATCAAACTTTGTGTGTCTTCTCACACATGAAAGATATAAAACATATCAGACGGGATTTTCATTTGGCCGCCTGGGTCATGCCCAGGGGTGGGACTTGGGGGTACCGTGGGTGGTTGGGGGGTCAAAAAAGAAATTTCCAAAATTCAACTAGATTTGGCGTGTGAGTTACTTGCATGAATGGCACATGCACCCGCACCATTTTTTGGGGTCCCTACCCCCTAGGGCCTTGGGGAGGGGCCAAAAGGTCAAATATCATTAAATCTGAATTACAATGTATATTTCAAGATTTTTAAACGAAACTTTGTGTATCTTTTAATAAATGAAAGATATATAACATTTTGTTTGTTTGTTTTGTTGCTTTACGTCCCAAGTCAACAGCTATGGTCAATGCGGGACGGTCAGTTCACCTTACCACACTTTTTCCTGGGCAGGCTTGAACAAGCGGTTAACCAGTAATTTGTGCACATACTTTCGCTTATAACTGACAACAACTCTTCTTGAATGAATCAGCAGAAGGGAGGAGAATGAACGTAGAAATTATTTCATGATCAATTTCCACGAAAGTATGGGACCAGGCCGGGATCGAACTCGCGACCCCTGGATCTGCAGTCAGACACGCATCTGTAGCCAGACACGTTACCGACTGCGCTACGGGGCCCGGTAAGATATATAACATATCAGACGGGATTTTCATTCCACCTCCTAGGTCATGCCCAGGGGTGGGACTTGGGTGTATCATGGGGGGTTGGGGGGTCAAAAAATGTTTTTTTTCCAAAATTCAACCAGATTTGGTGTGTGAGTTACTCACATGAATGGCACACGCACCAGCACAATTTTTGGGTCCCTGCCCCCTGAGGCCTTGGGGAGGGGTCAAAATTTTAATTTTCTGAACATGGTCATGTGGAATATCAAATAGAAGGGGATGAGCTGTAGACCAGGATACACTGAAAAAATTTTAACCTACAATCAAACTGGTGACCTTGGGATGGGGTCAAAGGGTCAATTACCATTAGTTTTTTCGAGAGCGTTGGGATTAGCGATGGCGCGCCATCGAATGTGTTCTAGTTTAAAATGTATACATATAGTAGAAAGTACATGTATGAACCGTGTCATGTAATTTCCAACAATGTGGCATTTTGAAAACTGAAGACTCAACGAGCCTATGCAGCCTCCTGTTAAGCTTAGAAACTCCAGATGCTGTTCGGGCAGTAGCTTCACAGTCATAGAACATTCAAGCGACTAGCAAATGCTCTGATCAGACTGTGCGTATGTGCAGGCTGATCTGAGTTTCAGCTGGTCATACATACCACATTGTTGGACATCCCACGCAGTTGCACTATTTTATGCAAAAGGCTCCCTAGTGAAAGTATGTATGTGTGTTCCAATTCTCTGAAAGCACTGGGCCAACTGCATGAAGTCAATGTTCATGTGGCACAACCATCCATGGGATAGGAGAAAAGATGCAAAGCTTATTCAAATGATTAAGGTCATTTGTTATTATTCATTATTTTCAACACCAAGGGGGCGTGGGCATTTAGTAGGGATTTTACCACAAATTTGGCCCCGCAGCGCAGGGCTTTTAGCCGGGCTTTGAAAATTGAAAGGTTAAAAGCTCCGCTGGTCCTGAGGTGGGGGGGGGGGGATACAAATTATTGTTGCATAAACTTTAAAAAAAATGGACTTTTCGCAATTTTTACTATAAGCTCTGTCACTACACTACAGGAGCGCCATAATTGAACATTGCTAGCTACACATAACTCAAAGTGTGGAATGGGAGAAATCTAAATGAGGTATTGTCAGGTCTCTCAAGATTGACAGTTCGATCTAGATATTGTGAATGCAGACAACTACCATGATTCTCTTTAGAGGTAGGTTACTCTAGTGCACAAACAGATTAAAGTATACCTCCAACTGCAAGCATGAACCTACAAATGTAACAATATCTCAAACAGGTGGCATGACTATCGCATACAGACCTACCTGATTTGAGCATTGTGGGAACATGCGACGTACTTGTTTACCGAATGCGTCACCAAATCATGTGATCGGCCTGATTAGTTTATTCAAACTTGTTATCAATCTGCGTCATCACACGTCATTGAAACAGCTTTTTTTACCTTACCATCAGGGAAAGGTTTTCACATATGTTTTAGTAATGTAGTGTGTTGAGTAAAGCATACCGCATATTGACACAAACCTGACTTTTCAGTCGCGATGTGTCTTAGCAGACACGTCGATTCTTTGAGTATCGTGCCTGTGCATACAAAAACAAATGTAAGTGAAAAGCTTTCTGTTAATTGTCCCACCAACAGCTAAGGTCATAAGCAGATGGGGCTATTGCTGTGAGTCTCACCCCGCAGACTGGCAGAGCTGGGAATCAAACGCAGAACCTCTGGGATAAAAGGCAAGGGGTTTATCAATTACAGTAAATGTTCTTAAATTTTGAACACTAAAAAATAATTATTTTCCCTGCAGTTCGTAATTTTAGAAATTACGTTTCAGAAAAAGTGATAGTGTTCGAAATTTTAGAATTTGGTTTTTATCATGAGCAAAAACAATAATTATGCTTGTCAAAAGGTGGCAGTAAGGTGTTGAAAACACAGGGATATAATCATGCGCAGTGTCTACTAATTTCTCTTTTCTTTAATTTTTATGAAAAAAAAAACGCCGCTAAATAGCAGTAGGTGCCGTGGTGGCCAGTTCTTCTTGCGAATGAGTCATTAAAATGTCCATCGCATGTTGCGAGCCAGACACGTGCATGTTATGTCGCCCAATTTACTAGTCGTAAAAGTCCACCAATTTAATATCTCAAATGTTCACCGATGAATCGCAACACTTTCGTAACCAAACCAGAAAAGGTTTGACTGCAGAAATGCAATCCTGGGGTCTTCTGCAATACTCCTAGGTACGTCGTACAGCTAAATTGTGGTAGCAGTTTTGCTGTAGGACGTCATCTTTGAACGTACCCTGCGCTAAATGAGGCTTCGGTAAATTGAGAGGAAAACTTGCCTCACATTCAATCATTGCTTCCTATTCAGCATATTTCCCTTTAAATTTATACATTACATGTATGCAATGGCATACGACAGTAAAGTAATATAAAAATTTTGTATATATGGTACAGGTATATTACACGTGAAAATGTCCAACGAAAGGGGTGATTTACTCCCCACCCCCTGAATATAATGTATCCAAATTAAAAAAAGAAATGAAATCTTCTCCATTTCTCAATTTATCAAGTAAAATAGCATATTTATAATCATATTTAAACATTGTTCTTATAGTATGTTTGTATTGTTTTACATTTGTTACAAATCAAAGAAAAAACATACCACATGAAATGACAATTCAGGAATGCCTGTATTACACATTTTTCAGTGTATATTCTCTGCTGCAATATATTGTATCTGTGATTTATACTAAATTCTTATATATGGATATGACGATAGCCTTAAAATCAGTAAGTGAAATGCAGCAAACACCCAGTATGCGTTTAATTATTATACAACATGATATTACAGTTATATATGTTATATACTTTCAAATATATTACTATTTAATGCAGTAATATCATTAACTTATGGGCTATCGACCGACTCCACAAAACGAGGTTTGTAGACTATAAATTTCTAAAACCAAATTATATTAGCCACATAATTAAGTGCGTTAGCTTTTCAGCGGATAAGGCGTTACCCTGCAATAGCCAAATTCATTATATTACCCTAAAATAATAGGAATTCCTATAGTGTTAATATCCAGTTATTTCTTATTCTTACGTATCAATATTAACTTTTATTTTAAAGAAAATCACTAGCAATATGCTTTTAAACTAATTTTGGCACCTGTAATTACAGTTATAAATGTTTATTTAATGAAATGACAGCACTATATCACCAATTGTGTAAGCCACCAAAATACATGCAGTTATAGCTTGCCAGCTATTGACTACAATAACTTTATTGATAGCTATGATTTGGGGAAAACTTACACTTAATTCCTAAAATTACCTTTATTGTTTACAATATTGTTTGAAATCGAGAAATGAAACATTAAAGCAAACGTTAATCCTTGCCATAGCAAAAAACTGTTTATATCATAACGGTTTCTGTCCCACATATGGCAAAAACATGCTATTCATATGGTTGAAGCCACTCTATATCCAATCATTTACCAGTTCGATGAAGAAACAATACACTTGATGTGAGTAACATATACAACCAAAGTATTTTACCCATATTAGACTAGCATTCTTTTTGTGGGACATAGACAAATTGTACAGGCCAAGATTAGATGCCACAGAATGCAATGCCTGATCAGGTTCTCTACTGTTTGCTTACAGAATGTTCTATTAATTTTGAATAAGAATGAAAAACAACACCCAACAACCCTGAAGACGAAAATGGACTGGTCCATTTGATAAAGTGTGACATTTCTGCAATGTTATAGAGCATTGAAACAGGGTATTTTTCCAAGGTTCTTTATAGTTATACATTTAAGAGGTCAACGCTTATCACTTAGAACAACTCTCTTGCATTGTAAAGATTATATTGTAGCTGTTGCAAAATGAATGGACTTAATAAATTATTGGAAATTTTGTTTTGCATTAAGGCTTTAAGTCTAAACGTGGAATTTGTTCATATAAAATCATTATGATATTCAGCATTTCAAATGAGGACATAATCATTGATGCATGAATGACATCCCATTAATCCTTTGTATGTTCCAAATCAAACTAAATTGATGATAAATAGTAATGTAAATAAAAAATCAAATTAGTAAGCACAATTGACTTTAGTTCAGCAATGAAGGCTCATGCGAGCCTGTAAAAATATGAGATTAGACACATCAAAGCATTTGCTGCTTGTAAATGTAGAAGACAAAGGCTAGCTCCACTGCATCAGCATGGGGGATTACAGAGTTTTCGGAAACGCCGAATATGCGTATTTTTACGCCAACTTTTGGTTTTGTACGCGTACTTTTCCTGCTGGGGATTCTAATTTACGCCAAGTTTTTTTTCTGCTGACGCGTCTCAAACTCCTTAAAAACACCTGAAGGCGACAGCGGGAGGCCAAATTTGGCTTCGGCCACAAAAGATCAGAAGATCGCCGCTACTCTGATGCCCCAGGGTTTTTTCATAAAATGTCCAGTCGTCCGTAGGCGTGATCTCATTTAGCTCTCGGCCAATCAGAACGTTGCACAGCGACTGCTTCTTTATTGACAGGACAATAATTACGCCTATGCAAATTTGAGAAGCACATGGTTGATTGGTTTTTAACTTTTCCGAGAATGATAGTCGCACATTCGTGACTGTCTGTCTCAATCAAATCTTGAAAATTTCTTACTTTTTTTGAACACATGAAATCGCTTCCACAGCTCGAGTTCCACAGATGGTTGATAAAATAAAAATAAGATTAGCTGAAGACATCGGTAAACCAAATAGGATAACGTCCGATGAGGCAACGTTCCGAATAAAGTGTCATTAGCAACAAATGAACGATGCAATCAGTTATCGGTGTTTTTTTCCACCGAAATAACTATTCTTAGGGTATTAAATGCAAACAAATGACTTTCAGCATGAAAACCTGTTCATTTTAGAGGCTTGTATAGGGGTTATAGGGATACGGATATTTGCCATTTTACTTCCAGGGATATAGGATACTATCCATTTAACTTCCAGGGATATAGGATACTCTGTTCAAAATCTGTTCAGGGATACTGTGTTTTTTGCCGAAAAATAAAAAAGAGACAGAAAAAAGCAACACTAAAAGTCCCTTTGAAAGACGAGAGCTTAAAAAGAAAACGTTTATCAGAAATATTTTTTGACCTTCACAATCTTACTGTTTTGATGGCAAGTTTTTACAAACAGGAAGAAGAAGGCTTTCAGAAAAGTTTAGAGAAATCACAGCCTGTATCTATGGTAAGGGTGTTGAAAAAGCTGTTGCGAAGTGGAGCTTTATGAGCAACATTCATTTGCGAATTAAAAACCAAACACGGCCTCTCATCAAGATGTCAAGATTTGGGAATAAATACATACTAAGTTTCAGTCAATTACAATCGAACAACAGCAGAACCAGACTATCCAAAGGACAGGGTATTGGCTGTTTACAATCAAGAACAATTCTTCATAGCCCTTACTCAGGCTTTCCAGCGTTCCTAGGGTTTCCTAGTTTTCCTACTTTTTCCTAGTTTTTTAAATGTGCTCCTAGTTTTTCCTAGTTTTGTCTAAAACCTCTTAGTATTCCTATTTTTTTTATAAATTTTGCACTTTTTGGATGGAGTAAAATTGTCTTTTTATGTGTTTTGGAGATTTTGTTTCAGAATAAAAACTTCAAGGTGTTGTCCTGACAGTATTTGGTGTCTAGTGTCACTGGTGCATAGTCTAGCCTTCTCTGGTGATGCTTACAATTGACACCAGTCTCTTAGTGGAACCTTAAATAACCTTCAATTTGGTAGATATCCTTTAAAATCTTTAATTTGGCTGAAAGACCTTTAAAACCTATAAAGACATTTAAGGTTGTAAAATTTTAACAGTGGTATCTACACCCAAGCCTATTACAGATATATGCCTATCAGTCTAAATCTTATATTTAAAAAAAGCATAAATTAAATTAGAGCATTTTCCTCTGAAAATCCTCATTTTCTTTAGGTAAAATTGCCCCTGCAAAATGACCAGAGATGGCTTCTCCTGCTTTCTTGGTTTTTCAAAAATTTTCGGGGGAGGACCCCCAAATCCCCCTTTCTGATTTATGTTTTAAAATTTCGATCCAGCAATATTCAGTCAACACAGCACCTGGTTAGAAGTGAGGTGTTCAAGTCGCGAAGTGTAAATAATGTGCGGGAAAAAAGAGAGGAGTTTTACTACCATAACTTGTGATTAGTTGGCTATAAATTTGTTGGCTAAGGATTTGCTGTACCCCTACCATACCATCATCTATCAGTCATAGCCGGGTTTTTACGGCTAGGATCCAGTAAAAATGCTAGAAAATTTAATGCTAATTTGCTCTTTATTTTTGTTAGAATATCAGTGAAACAACCTTTTTTGTGCCTAAAATAGCCTTTATAAAAAAAACTTTAATTTCATGAGTCTGCTAGGGTGTCTGTTGACAGCAGAAGAAAACTTAGTTGTACATGTAGAATGATATGTGTTCATTTACTGTGGTAATCCGGTAGGGAAAATAAAAAAAGGTAAACAAATAACTCCTAGTTTTTGCGTTAAACTTCCTAGATGTTCCTAGTTTTTTTAAATAATGTTCCTGGTTTTCTCCTAGTTTTTTCAAAGATGCTGCTGGAAAGCCTGCTTACTCATCTGGTAAATAAAGACTATGAACTAATAGGTAGGTTGGTTATGCACCAGTCATTTGTATCCATGCCTCCTCCACCTACGGGGATAGCAGTGGAATAGCCGGGCTATGGTGCAGGGCAAGTACTTTTTGATTCAGTTAGGTAACAAATTCATGCATTACCAGCATACCTGCTACCTTGTTAATAGGTAGGTTGAGTCTTGCTTGAGTTATGACCAGAAGTATTTAGAGACTTATCTCAATAAAGTTTCATTCGCAAAAACAAAGCATAACCATTGGTAAAAGTGTCAAAAATCTCTCAAGAACCTCCAAAGGTCCTGATTATAAAATTTCAAGCAAAAAAAAAATGTGAATATTTTGCTATATTTCAGTTTTAACATGTCTATTTTGATGCTCAAAGTAATCGTCTTGTTGAGACAGTTCTTTTGAGTACCCATAACAAGTGACCTGGTTGAGAGATATTAGAAACTTTTTTTTAATTATGCATTCTTAGCTAGAGGTAGGACCTCTAGTACATGAGATTTAGTTATTTATCTCATATGTGCAAAAAACTCCAATTACAATTAAAACGCCCATGCTGACATATCCAGAGGGAACCAAAGATCTAATTCTTGGTCTGAGTCTTTTTCTACATCCATAATTTGTATATGTGAGCAATGAGGGTCTTGTGTATCTATGAATTTGCCCAGGCTCACCTGAGCCTTCATAGCTTGCCTATATATGATAAGTGCTGGCTCAAATGATTTTATTGGAAGTTCATACCTTGATTGAAATGTTTTCATGGTGCATTGTAAACATGGGTTTGTGCCAGATAAATGACTGTTAAAAAGGTGTGACACAGGTTTTATGCAATAATAACAATTATTGCCGATGTTTAGATTATGTTTGCATAAAGTTGTAGAATACATGCCATTTCAGATCACTACATGCACTTAACATAATTTTCTTTCATATTTTGCGTAAATAATTTCAGGGATATTTGTGTTGACTTCCAGGGATATGGGATATTTAGAAAAATTAATTAAAGGGATATTTGCCACTTTACTTAAAGGGATATAGGATACTTCCCTGTTATTTTGCGTAAATAATTTCAGGGATATTTGTGTTGACTTCCAGGGATATGGGATATTTAGAAAAATTAATTAAAGGGATATTTGCCACTTTACTTAAAGGGATATAGGATACTTCCCTGTTACTTAAAGGGATATAGGATATTGGTACCCTCCCTATACAAGCCTCATTTTAAACCATTGAAATCATCTCGCACGTAGGTTGGAAATCAAAATAATCATCTTTATTTTGGAACAATCGCCGTAGACTAGGTGCGCAAAAATCACTTGCATGCAGATAATTAAATGATTGAACTAGTCTAAGATCTATACATCTGCAAAAGATATATCTGTCTGTCTGTCTGTTTGTCTGTCTGTCTGCTTGTAAATGAATAAAACAACTACATGTATCCATAGTATAATTTTTTCATTTTTAAGGCCAAACATAAAAATATGTGTTTCATGATACATGAAATTTTAAAATATGAAAATATTTTTAAAACAATCAAGCCAAACCCCTTTGAAATCCCCAACAATGTTTAGAAAATATTGTGTAGGGGTTGGCGAAGAGGGGGATTTAGGGTAACCTGATACAAACTTTTATTTTTGGTCTAAAATCTTTTTTGTTCACAACTACGTAGTCCTCACAAGTATTAGCTTTTCAAAAAAGCTGGCGGTCGTTTAGCCCTATCATTGTATGTATTCTTGCCCACTGCATGCTTCCATTTCGAACTTCTAGAGCTTGTACATGTAGATTTATTCTAAGCTCTGATTATTAACATCTGAACTGTGATTTGTTACCATTTAACACATGCTTCCAGCGAGGATGTTGTTTGATATTTTGAAAGCACCCGGCTTATGCATGGTATGTTATGGTAATGTATCTAGCATGCCACACATTTATGGAAAATCATTTGACAACACTAGACAGCACATTTTTCTTAAAACTGATGCCAGAAAATCAAGGTCACAGTGGTCGCTTAACTGTATATGTACAGACTTCTACAGTGGTTAAGGTGCGAGACGCTCCATGATCCTAAATGCATTAAGACACGAATTTTGGCATTCCTACCTAAAATAATATAGGAGATATACTCTGGATATGATATGAACTCTCAAACACTTAGGACACTAAGGACAGGCAGTTTGATAACTATATGCCTCCCTTTGGGGGCATAAAACCTGATTGTCATGACCGTCATAAGACAGTGCCTGAATTCATAGTAATTCTATGTGATCAGATGTGGATGACAATCATATAAGTATGTTCACTGATGTGAAGTTCGCAAGCACTCTTTGCCAATCAAGGACGTTTTGACTTTGGGAAGTTTCACTTTCGCCAGCTTTTTTGAAAAGCTAATACTTATTGCGTTTATATAAGCGGAAGGGCAAATTGACGCCTTCTGTGTGAAAATTAAATTCGCAAACGAGCTTGCCTCGCGCTATAGGCAGCCCTACAGATTTCACGGACAGTTTACTTCGCGCTGTAGGTCAACCCACGATATTTGGTACCCCACTCGTTGTTCGGCAGCGAATAAAATATAGCCTGAGCACGGCATAAAGGTTTAGACAAAACCTGAATTTGATGTATGTTTTGATTGAAGTTTATATAAGTGGCCGGCCATGGCCGACCGCAACAAGGATTTTGAAATTGCCATTTTGCAGGATAAAAGACATTACATCCGTAAATAAAACTTTTCATATTTCGGCTAAAACTAAAAACTCCAATTTTTCCAGGTCAAACTCCAATTTTTCAATTTTGACTCCAACTTTTTCCAGGGATGGATTCTATGAATCTTGTTTTCAAAATCCTAGTGAGAACTCTGGGATTAAACGGTGCATTTGCCAATGTGAGGTAAGTACCAAAATCACATATGGTGGTTCTAATCTTCAATTGAGCATGTATAAATTACATAAGAGAGGTCAGCAATTGTTTTTTAATTGTATGGCAACAAAATTCACACTTATCATAGGGGTTTTCTACATAAAAATTAGGTTAAGTTAGTGATTTTAATACTTCTAAAGTTTTGTCAATGAGAAATAGTAATTAAAAATTTGTACAGCCTTGGGTGTCATCCTCAAGGAATTATATGTCCAAAATTTATGTAACTGTTAAATACATGTAACAATTTCCTCAATAAAACTAACTTTAGTAAGATTGTTGAAAGATACTACCTTAGAGCAAAATAATTTTTGACTGATCTGTTAAACATTATTTTGGATCTGAGGAAGTACACAAAAATACAGGCAGAATAACTTTGACTTTGGAAGAGAACACATGTTAAAATTTTATACTTGGTGACTGTGGAGAAAGTAATATGTAGAATTAAAAGTACTTTTCACTGTGCAGGGGGCACTGTGCCCCCTGGCTACGATGTTATGTAAATAAAATGATTGTACAGAAATGGGACTTATATTTATGTGTAGCTATAGTCTACCCAAAACAATCGAAGAAACTTGTACCTACAAAATCAACAATATTTCCCTATCATAATATGGTGAAGATCCTGGCGTAGTGTCTTTTAAGCTCACTTCACATTCCCGCTACCTCATGCAGCAAGACAAGAGTATTCCCCACAATTGAGAAGTTCTGGCTGATGGAGAGGAAAAACAGAACAAGAAAATGGAACCGATTAATAACTTTTTGAACAATGTACTGTGTATAGAAGAAAAAAAAATGGAATTACTCTTCAATTTGTGGATCTGATGACGTGGACCTAAATTCAATGGACAAAATTTTGGACCTGGAACTGACGGAAATGTTTGAACTCTGGAACTAGTTACTAACTTGAAGAAAACTGAAGGATTATACTACAATTATATAAACTTTATTTTGGAATTATCAACTTGTTTTTCTTTTGTTTTGCTTGTATTGTTTAAATGTATGTATGTATTTATGTTCCATGTTAAAGTACAAAGCATTTCTACACAGTCACCAAAACAGAAATTTGATTTACTTACACTTCAAAGTTAAATGATTGAGTGAAATATTCTCATTCGAACTAAATGACTAAAAAAAATATATATATTTGGTTCAAGAAATACTAAAATATGGAAATTAAAGGAACATTTAAAAAAGTATTTTTCTTTAATCTAAGTTCTTAATAAATCGTAATGTTAAATTTTTAACCAAAAATTTGAGTTAATTATCAATATTGTATTTCTCTAATTAAGTGAGTTTCCCAATATAATGTTAAAAAGGCATTTAAAGCTTAATTATTGAATGACCAGTTATATAAGTTATTTTGCATGCTTATCCATTAAATAGTGCATTACTTAAATAGAAATAATTATAAAGGAAATGAATGTTTAATATAAAATAATAGCTAGTACATGGCAACCCAAAACATATTCTTTTAAGCTAATAATGCAATGCCAGTTAAATAGTACAGATATTTTGTAATTAAATACAAGGGATCATAATCCTGGGACTGTAAAGACAAACTTTTTCTTGTGAAAGAAGGGTGTGAGTGAAAAGAGCGGAAGGCAATCAAAAACTTAATCATTGAAATAAATAAAGTCTAGTAAGTCTTCCAGGGTTATGTGTGTTCAGGTTCTCCTACAGTGTTCCTGGATCATCTTTTGATTTACTTCCATGGTTTCTTGCTAGGGTCAGGCTTATTTTTACTTAATGTGTATGACTTTTGGTCGATAATAATTAAAAGCATATTATTATTGAAAATAAAAGAATCTGGCTGATCTGTTGTGTATAAAATAACTGCTTGTCAATCAAAAATATAAAATGGTGCCTGAATTATGCATCTGCTGATAAAATCACTAAAAGTAAAGAAATAATGTGAATCAGACAGATGGTAACAGGGAGGCATGCATTGGATATCATGCGCGGATCCAGGAATTTTCGTCAAGGGGGGGGGGGGGGGGGGGGGGGGTCCAGGTCAGTCTGACAAAAAAAGCTCAGACAAAGTTTTTTTTATTTATTTTTTAGTCCTCAGCTTATTTTACAGAAGAAATCTATCATTTTTCAAGGTTCCAGATGGGGTCCAACATTTTCCAGGGGGGGTCCAACTTTTTTCAGGGGGGGGGTCCAATTGCTTATTCCCTATAGAAACCCATATAACTTGTGATTTTCCAGGGGGGGGGGGGGTCCGAACCCCCTGTCCCCCCTCTGGATCCGCACTTGGATATAACACAGGAAGGTGCTAAAATTGAAATAAAATAAAATAGTGTACTGACACATAAAGTTTATAATTGAAAGCTATAATGTTATCATGAATGTTTTGTATTAGATAAGCCAGAATCTTTGTTAAGATATAAGTTCATTATTAGAAAATGAGAAATTTTACCAATATTTCATCATTAAAAACTGTTTACACTTTAAAATTAATAATTAAACTATTTGAATAAAGTTTGTGATGAGGACGTAGTTATAGTCTACCCAAAACAATCGAAGAAACTTGTACCTATAAAATCTACGATATTTCCCTATCATACACTTGTGCTGCTGTCAAAGATCATATCGAAGATAAGATATTCAAAGTCTTGTATATTATATCACATAACATATAAAACAATAGAGGCACTGCTTTATCAACCTCTAAGATTTATACTTACTTTTAAAAGTAATAGAAGTATGATTTCATTTGGAAGGAAGCATTGCAAATATGACATGCATAATACGTTCATGCATCATTTCTAGGCATTGCATTTAAGTCTTTCATTGATGGCAAAGACTGCTGCACAAAGTGTTTGTAAGAACAATTGACTCTTTGTGTGTCTCTATAAATCACTACCCTCAACATGTTTTGTGCTTTTATATAATTTCCTATTTATGTGTAATGCATTTGTTTTCTGTCCGAAGAAGCAAGATATTTTTTTTAGAAAAAGCTGTGTTGATTTTAATTTTATATCACTTATTATATTCATATACATATTGTTATCAAGAATTATATTTACAAGACTCCTGCAATAATTTGGCCATACCACATTCTGCATAGTGAAAGTTATCATCAGTTATTTAAGTATCGATTGCTAAAAGTGAGTAAGATCTCATGACTGCATCTTTTTAAACGTTTTATTTTTCCATCCAATATCTTAAAAATCATTTTAAAGTATATTTTACATTACCTGAGTGTTACAATGTCTTATTCAGCCTAACATAACTCTTGACTGATAATGTCATATGTGTTAAAAATAATTTCTTAAGCAGCAATTAACATATTTTCTTTGGATATGATCAGATCACATGAGATCGTTGTCATCCATTATAACTGATTTTACCCATTTTCAGGGAAATATTTCTTCAATATAAAACCTCTCCTTATAAAGTGATATAAGTTTAGCAAATGATCAAAGGTACTAACAGTTTCATTTAATAAACTATGAAAGGTATACTGAAATTAAACTAAAATCTATTTAAAGCTGAAACAAGTAATGTGTCGTCATCTGCATATATGCATATAAATGTCAGTTTACAATTTGATTTTTAGAGATTATCTTTAAGGAATAACTGATTACAGACACGCACGTATAATGCATAACCTCTATTGTAATATATATACATTTTATCCTACCAACTCTTAGATAATTGGTTTTGTCTAGAATGTACAAATGTAAGCAAAGAAAAATAGTAGAATTTTATTGCCATCTCTCTAAACATTTAGTAATTTGTATTTTTCTATGGGAAAGTAACCTAGGTATTATACAAGGAGCTAACCTATATTATGTTACTGACTTTGCTTGCATAAAGTGTACTTTAGTAAACTGGGTACATAAAAATGTTTTCAAATGACTGATGAGACTAAATCATTCAATAAAACTTAATTGTGTTGTTTTTCTCCTGCGATAAATATTTCAAACTTCTGCATCCTAAATATTTTAGCTTTTCAGGGCCCAATCGTATACTGTCTTTGATAACATTTAGAACAAACATTATTAAGGACCTTATGATATTTGATATGGTTATATACAAAGGTATGTTATTTTGATAAATTTGACAGAAATGGAATGTATTCTACTACTATTAAAGAGCTGTCTATTTCCTTGTTTATGTGTTTTAGAATCTTCAACTTTGGACAAATCAAAATGATATTTCGTGGAGATGAAAACTTTAAAAAATTCTTTATTGCAAATGTAAATGTTTATAGATATAGTAACTTAATAAAAACTGATAAATATTTTAGAACAAACTGCTGTATTGTTGTAAATTAAAACGAACAGGTTTGAAATTAAATACAATACCATTTGACATATAATATAAGGTATTTAGCAAAATATATACAGGAGGTCTTAAAGTTTGTAATGTACGTAACATATTGTCATTCAAGCATTAAAATATGGAACTTTACACCAGAAATGCAGTTAAGTTTAGCTTTTTACTATCGTGTATCGATGGAATGCTCAATTATGGTTTAAAAAGTCAGCAGATGGTATTGCATGCTAACTTGCAAAGTGAAATGGTTCTAACCATATTTACCATTTTATGGGTGGTAATCATATTCAACAGCTTATAATTCTTAAAGTAATTATGATAGAATCAAGATGTTTGCAGTTTTGAAACAGTCAGGTAATTATCTTTTCCAAACATGGTATGTAAAATGTATATATTATAGAACTTATACAATTAAACTTTGACCAAAATTAATTGATTTTATAAGGAGTGATTGAAGATATACATGTAACATAAATGACAGTAATGACAGTTATAACATAAAAGTTGTGCTTCTGGATACAAACAATTTATTTTCATAATTGTTTCGATCCTTATTGAGGTTTTTCAGTAATAACGGCCGTATGCACCATCTGGATACAACCTGGATAGTGGATACCATTTCTTATACAAATGTCGCCATTTTGTTTTTTTATAGCAAAAATGGGGTAGGTGTACAAAACGGCTCCTCCTGGACAACTGCTACCACAATTTGACTGTACGACGTGCCTAGAAATGTTGTAGAAGGGTAGTTCTAACTATTTCTGAAGTCAAACCTTTTCTGGCTGGACAATTGTGCCAAGTCAATTTTCAAAAACCTAGCTCCTTGACTATTTATCTTATAGGTAACTAAGTTACAGTTGAGGTAACTAAGTTACCGTTGAACATTTTAACTTGGCATAATATTCGCTTGTAGGAGATGATTCGAACTTCTGGGTTTCCTTTCAACATGTCACACAATATAAATCTTTTTCATCTCCTACTGAAAAACAGAAACGAACATTTAGTGATGAGGAAAAAATATTAATTCCTTGGACCGTTTTGGTAGTTTACATTTCGGTATATCTATAGCTGCTGCATGAACGATTAAATTTCAAAAAGCTTTTTTCATTTATCAAATTCAACTCATTTTATGATTCTCATATTTTCAATAGATTAACAACTTTTGTAAAATAAATACAGAACGTTAATATTATAACTTGGTAGGCCATTTGAGACCCAAGAAATTTCAAGCTGTGATTTGTTTTGGTATTTCGCAAGCGGTAAAAAATCGCTAACTTTTGTTTAACAACACAATTTTCTATCTCATATCTCCTCCTGTGCACATAAATATTTCATACATGTGACATAGAAATCATGTTGAGCGTTCGTTTCGGTATTTCGCTGGACGATGAATGATTATATATTTTGTCCAAAGCGATTTAATTATTTCTCTTAGCAAATAAAATTAACATAACACTTAAAGGTTCTTATTTTCTTAAGTTTGATCAAGAATCTGTATTTCCATTCTTGGTGCATAATTTATATCCATGTAGGCCATTTCGGTAATTCAGGCCTAGTAGATCTACACTAACTTACGTTTTCAATCATTCATTTTGGAAATTCAACAAGCAATGGATGTTATTAAGCTTGGCCTATTTTATTTGTCTTTTACTATATAAACCTATATCTAATCCCCAAATTTACAAAGACACCATAACAGTAATCATATAGGCCTAGCTAGTGTCAAGGGGAATATTTATCTATCTTCTTATATTTCTATACATAAGGGTTCAATCATATAATCTAAAATTGATCTTTATCAAGTACTTTTTTTCAATTCATCCTATCCCAATCCCCAATTATTTATTATTCCAAAAAAAGGTTATTATTATTAAGAGGCTGTTTCGGTAAATCAAAATCGTACCTGTATACCTGTATAACTTTTCCTATTATTTTAATGTTTCGTTCCGGTATTTCAGTTTCGTTCCGGTATTTCAGTTTCGTTTCGTTAAGTCTAGGTACCATATTCTGGGTGTTAAGGAAGTGGTTTGGGATGGTTTAGACGTGGTATGGGGTGGTTTGGAGGTGGTTTGTGATGTTTCCACGGACCCCATCAAAAGTGCACTGGACAGTTGCTAAAAATAACCAATTTCAAGGGGCATTATAAGTTAATTAACTCCCTTGTTGCAGTATTTTGAAATTCATGCACAATGTTGTCTTATTCTTATGACTTCATTCCCAACTATATTTTGTATTTGGTTAAATCAATTTATAAATTACCCAGAATGTTGTTGATTCTACAATCTAGGGACTTAAAATTTCTGAAATATGAACACAAAAATTGATATACATTATTGTAACTTTTATTATTTTAAAATTGCCTACATATGTATATGTATTTTTCTATTATATTTAGATCTCATGTAAAACATAAGCCTACTGAGCAAGTGTTTGTGCAGAATCAAACGACAGTGGCTGGTTTAGTACCCTAGCTACAAGACACGGTATATCTGGCCAGTTAAAAAAGTTTGTTTTCTGCTTCATTCATCTTTTCATGCATGTCCTAGTAATAGTTTTCTGTTGTCTCAAAAAGTCATACTCTCAATTTCACTTCATACCCTCAAATTTCAAAATGAGGGGGTATGAAACCCCCAATTTAAATTTTGAGTGGGAACACTGCCCAGCATATCGTGCGCGTCGGACGCAAAGTCGGGCATGCGCTTACTAGATTAACTCTTGGTATGCTTGTTTGCTCTCATCAGGCCCGGCAAAACGTCGGACGATTCTGGATCTAAAACTGTTTGCAAACTTTGATAGCAGGTCGTACAAGTAGATAGAGAGAGAGAGTGACTGTATGGTGTTTGCACACGAATCTTGTAGAATCTCGAAACACAATGTTCGGCTTTTGTACAACAAAGTCGGACATTCCACAGTATTTAACGCTTTGCGTACTTTTATCGCATTGACAAAACATTCTTTCCTGAAATACCATTCGGATCTGATCTGGATCCAAACCGTTTTTGCAAATGTAAATATAGAGACTTGTGCATGCACATCATTTAGTGAAAATCATAGGAAACAATGCATCGGCGGATCAACAAGTAGAGAGACAGAGATGTGTGTTCTTTTTTAATTTCGTCAGTTTTTTTTACACTGGGAACTCGTCTACGTACATTGTATTTCAAAAGTTTCGTGTAGATCTTTGCAAAAAGTTCTGATTGTACAAGATGTCTAGCGGTTTCAATACTTGAGTGACTGTTGGAAGTCGAAATCGGCGTGTGCGCAGATGGAGATTTGGTTTTCTGAAGGAAGAACGAAAGTGTAGCGATCGAGACGAGTGAACATACTATGAGTTACTAGCCATATTCATAACCCTGACTTTTTACAACAAGAACAAGAAAAGAGAGACTTCTGCAGGGTCAAAATATTATCAGATAGTCAATCTGCTGTAGGAATATTGAACCTAGGATGGGAAGCTCGGACATACATACAGACAATACAAAAATATAAAGGAACTGATAGAGCACTTCAAGGCAAAAGACATAGATATTCAAATCGACTGGACGCCTGGGCATGCCAACATACATGGGAATGAAGTTGCTGATATACTGGCAAACGAAGCAGCAGAAGAGGCAGAAAATATAGATAAGACAGATGATATATCATCAATGATAAGATATTCGAAATGGAGCACGAGAATCATGTATGACAAAATGGCAAAGGCAGTGGGAAGTATCAGAAAAAGGAAGACATTTGTTTAAATTTAGACCCAAAGTTGACACAAAAGATAAATTCACAGAGCAATCTAAATTTCCTAGCATTATAAGACAACTTCGTACTGGTATTCCAAACTAAATGAATAAAGGCAAAAATTGGACCCAGAAAAATCACCATACTGTTCATGTGTTAAACCAGAATCTGTAGCCCATTATCTTTAGGAGTGTGAAAAATACTTAGAACTCAGAGAAAGATGTAGGATTGAACAGGAACTTATGAATTCACAGAAGAGACATTCTTGAATGTAAAAACTGAGAAAGACACAGAAGAAAATTTGGATAAAAATTAAATTTTGAAAATTATCAGTGACTACATAGAATGCACAGAAAGATTCACAGATAAATCAAACTCCAACTAAGTCTCAAAAAATGCGCACCACTAAATGTAACAAACGTACTTGTGTGACCATACCAACGATGAACTTGTGAAGATAAACCTTACCAGAGTCACATAACAGCCTTAGGGCTGAGAAACTACTACAGGTAGTAGTGATATAAGAATCCTTTTTCAGTATTTTAACAGCAAGAATCTTTCTGCTACTGTTTTATCTAAAGTGTTTTTCTTTTACAGCTTATTGTTGAATATTAGCTTTATAATATGTTTGTCGGAAAATAGCTTTAATAGCTAATGTTTCTGTTTAAATGTATCCGACGTTAAATAAAGATTCTTGTATCTTGTACACATTTTCAAGTAATGAAAAGATCCGGAAGACTCACCAAAACAGCCTAAACAATATATCAAATATCGCGCACCACCAAATACTCGCGAGAAAGTACTAGAGACATTATACCAAGAAGAAAATACCTGTGCGATATTGCGGCTTAAGGGCCTAGATTACAGAATGAATACTTAGAGGACATTTCAAGGTAAAAGCATCAAAGAAGGAAAATATTTGAAAGTTTATCTTTTCTTGGCAAATGATTGGTAAGCATTAAGGTGGTCGATACCATGGAATTCTGGGCTACACAAAAATAATTTGTTTCCAAGAAGTTTGATCATTTTGCCAAAATAACCCTTAGGGTCACTGAAACTGGTCCTTCGAGGATACGCCAATGCCTGCAGCTGCGAACATATCTCGAAAGAATATGATATTAGCTTCTATACGAGTCAATGTCAAAATTCGTCAAATTTTGAAAGAAGTAAAAGGAAAAATACGAATTAAATAAAATGATACTCTTTTTTCATGAAAGTAACAAGTTGCTTCTGAAAATACTATGAAAAGCGAAAAGAAACCTTAACAGCCAATCAGATCCTTATAATTAAGTTTCAAAGATCACATGACCAGATAAAATGTCAATACCATAACAAACTTTAATTCCTGTTTTTTCTTCAAATCTCGTCATGGATATTTATTTTGTTGCATTGGATAAGTTCAATAAATCATGTGTTTCATTTTGTCAAAGGTAAAATTTGAACAAAATGATTATTTATGACAATGAGCAAACGTAAAATCCAACTTTTTATCTTTTAAGTGATTTTGCATACTATTTTCTCAGTATTTTGTTTAAAAACCACATTTCTTGAAAATTACAATGCTTTGGTATGATTGTAAACAATCAAAGGAATTGATCAGGTACTTAAAATCTACATATTGTCTCTGTCTGATATACTTTTTTCCCAAAAATATCACTGTTACGGTACTTGACAAAAATGTTACGGTATTGACCTTTAAAGAACATATGCTAGGGTAATTCTTCCGTTTAAGATTTGGTGTAGAGCACTGCTGACCAGATTGCAACGTTAATACTCTTGACACATGTGCACAGAAAGAAATTTGGAATATATGGTAGATTGCATTTATTTCAAAATATTGTTACGGGTTTGACAAAACCGTTACAGTATTGACAAACCCTGCCTGACAACAAAACAATATGTCAATAGTCTCAATACCATAACAAACTGTTTATACTCAAATTCATCATTCAGTTTGTGTTTTATGCGTCTGTTTAAATTTGATAAGCATTCTTATCATAAATTCACTTAATAAACTTGACTAAAAACTAATATCTTTGCATTGAAAACTGTACTTTTTGACAGCATATGTCAAAACCGTAACAAGATGTGTCAATACCGCAACATTTTCATCGTTACGGTATTGACCGTTATGGTATTGATATATTCTACATATTTTTTTACCTAAAATAATGATTACTCCCTAAAACATCTTAACAAGAGTGATTTTTTGTTGAGAAATTTTATTTGGTCAAGATCACGCTTAGGGATGTCTGTTACAACGCAAGGTGGTTCTGGACGACAGTACGTTACGGGTTCCAGACGAAATATTTCTAAATATAGGTTTGTGCCATTGAATGTTTATCGTTTTCGGGAGACTTACGACACAATAAACCGCAAGCATCTTATTTTGTCTTTGTATATTTGTCCACGACCCTTATCTAAACTTAATCAATCCTGTAGAGCATGGCAACTGAATCCAGTTAACGCATATATGATACATTATTATTCTTGAAACTGTATTTTACTACTACACATGTCCTCATATCCTTATTTAGTACTTTCACTTTCATGTTCTTTGAAAAATTTATGACTGAAGTGATTAGACATTGTATTGTCCATCATATAGACCAAGAAAGAACTTTCTTATAAATCTACTTACTTTAGACGAACGCGTTTTTAAAACCAAAACGAATGTACTGCAGTCATTTTTCCATGTTACAGATGTGTAACGACTGCAAATATTTTGTTACAGGTTATTGTCGACAGCGTAGCAGGTGGAGACGACAGTGAAGGATTTATAAAATATATCTTACACCGAAGAATCTTCTGTTTTGACCGATGGTGAAATATTATTTACCCTGTATGAGAATACGAATACGTCCTGCAAGATAAATAGTCTGGTGACCCCATTTTTTTCTAAAATGTGAAATGATAGTCAATGAAATAAAAACAATAAATACGATTTTTAATGTCAGATTTTTATAAATAATTTACTCCAAAAATCGAAATCATTTTATGGGGGAATAAACAAATTATATCATGCAGTATCTTGACATGACTTGGGAAAACAAATACATTTTCACATTTTCTAGAAAGCTTGAGGTCATGAGCAATAATTAAAATTAAAATAAAGAGGCTGGATGGCGATTACAAATATTTTAGCTTAATATTAAGGACTTGGGATTTTTTTCGGAAAATTTCCATGTGAGATTATGAACAAGAAATGTCACAAACACGTGACGAATGCCCCCAAAGGAATTGGTCTAGCATAAGACACATTCGAGGAAAGTTAGCTGTAATATAGCATGAAAAACCTAGAAATGAGGCTAGAAGTCAATGTCAAGGTCACAGTGACTCAAAACAGTATGCACCACTCCGCCATCCTTAGAGGAATCACCACCCCAAATTTGGGAATCCTACATCAAATAATGTAGGATATATGCTCTGGACACAATAATTCTTGAAAACTAGGTCAGAGGTCAAGGTCATAGAGACCCAAAAATGGTTTGTGACACTCCGGGATCCCAAGATGAATTTACATACCAAATATGGAATTCCTTTTTCAAAGAATATAGGAGATATGCACCAGTTTCTAGATACTAGGTCAGAGGTCAAGTTCAAGGTCACAGTGACTTAATTATGGAAGGCGACACTTCGTCATCCCAAGATGCATCCACACACCAAATTCGAAATTCCTACCTCAAATAATATAAGAGATATGCTCTGGACATGATTATTCTAAAAAACTAGGTCAGAGGTCAAGGTCACAGTGACCCGAAAATGGTACATGACACTCTGCTATCCCAAGATGCATCCACAAACCAAATTTGGAATTCCTAACTCAAAGAATATAAGAGATATGCCAGGGACACAATAATTCTTAAAACTAGGTCAGAGGTCAAAGTCACAGTGACCCAAAAATGGTATGTGACACCCCGTCATCCAAAGATGCATTTACACCAAATTTGGAATTCCTATCTCAAAGAATATTGGAGATATGCACCAGACTCAATGCAGTTTCTAGAAACTAGGTCAGAGGTCAAATTCAAGGTCACAGTGACCCAATTATGGTGCGCGACACTTTGTCATCCCAAGATACATCCACACACCAAGTTTGAGATTCCTACCTTAAATAATATAAGAGATATGCTCCGGACATGATTATTCTAAAAACTAGGTCAAGGTCAAGGTCACAGTGACCCAAAAATGGTACATGACACTCCGCTATTCCAAGATGCATCCACATACCAAATTGGGAATTCCTAACTCAAAGAATATAAAAGATATGCTCTGGACACAATAATTCTTAAAACTAGGTCAGAGGTAAAAGTCACAGTGACCCAAAAATGGCATGAGACACCCCGTCATCCCAAGATGCATTTACACACCAAAGTTGGAATGCCTATCTCAAAGAATATAGGAGATATGCACCAGACTCAATACAGTTTCTAGAAACTAGGTCAGAGGTCAAGTTCAAGGTCACAGTGACCCAATTTGGGTACACGACACTTTGTCATCCCAAGATACATCCACATACCAAATTTGAGATTCCTACCTCAAATAATATAAGAGATATGCTCCGGACACGATTATTCTAAAAACTAGGTCAGAGGTCAAGGTCAAGGTCACAGTGACCCAAAAATGGTACGCGACACTCCGCCATCCCAAGATGTATCCACTAACCAAATTTGGAATTCCTACCTCAAAGAATATAGGAGATATGGAACGGACACGAAAGCGGAACGGACGGACGGACTGACCGACGGACGGACAGTGCGATTACTTTATGCCTCCCAAAATTCCTTTGGGGGCATAAAAATTGTGTATGGTGACATATCCTTTTAATTTCATAAATTCACAGTTCATACATAAAACAAAGTGTATGCAAACAATTAAAAAGATTTTAATGTGGGAATTATTACCCCAATAGCCCTTAATAAGCTCCAGGTCTGACAAAGTGCAAGTCACATATCATACATGGTCGAATAAAATAACGTTTTAAGCGTACCAAAGCTGAAGGATCCGAGGTGAGCTAATAGTTTACAAAATTTTTAATGACCCCATCCTCCATCCATCTGTCTTTTCGTCAACATTTTAAACATCTCGACAATGTCAATCAAATTTCATATGGAGACTCCTTAGGATGGAGGGACGAAAGGTATTCAAATGATCTTAAAATGCATTTTAGCCCCCACCCCTGTTGCTTAGGCTGCTGTCCGTTCTGAGGCGGTGATTCTCTTGTTGTTGATCTATTGTTTAATGTACTTCTCATAATGGGGGCTCTGTGTTTGTCTTTGTTTTGGTATGCATTACTTTGCGCCCTTCCTAGCTTTGCAGTCATCTTGAAGAGGAAGAGAGAGCTGGTAGCTTTGCTTTTATTGCCTTACGGATATCTTGTTCCTGTAAATGTTCAGTGGCTTTTCCTCATGATGTAGTGGGTTGGTCTGGAGTTTATATTTGTTGTATTTCGTGATCGTACTCACTAACTTCTTGGTCTTGTGACCAAGAACCCGCCATGCTCAAATAAGTAAAATCCCTTTTAAATATTCTCTGGAACCAGAAGACTTAAATGTCACCAATCCCATATATGGTATAAACCTTTAAATTCTTCTGATTACCTGAGACTTGGTATGCACATTCGATGGGAGGTCGCACAATGCTGAACTACTTCTTCATGCGCTGAATAGGCTTCAGAGCAGTTTTTACATCCACTCAAGTGTTTATGAAAGAAAGAAAAATGTCGTCTCACATCTGTTACAGAAAAACTGACGTCGTCTATTGCCTGTTACACAGTCGTCTCTAACCTGTAACATCAGAAAAATGAAATTTTGAGGTTTTCAGTTTTCTTTTAAGAAGGACAGGTTAAAATTGACTGAAAAATCATGTGAGATCTATTGACTGACCATTTATGCTTATTTCATGACGAGAACGTAATTAATTAATCACAAATTACACATTTCTGAAGTTTCTTTTCCAGACCAGAGTTTTACAATTTAACTACAAATATCTATGGTGTTTGTACTTCTAATGTCAAACTTACAAACACTAATATGACAGGAATTATTTAAAATAGCCAAACACACTATATTATCATTTTCTGTGATGTCTGTGTGTGATGCCCCTTTCCACTGTCGTCCAAAACCCTAAATATGTCATCTTAAACCCGTTACCTGTCGTCCAGCACAGGTAAGCAGTCGTCATGGGCCCGTAACGAATTGTCGTCCAGAACCACCTAGCGTTGTAACTGACATCCCTAAGCGTGAAGATGCTAAAACCAGAATTCCATTGTCCATTTTTGTGTTACGGTCATTTGACACAAAAAAAATATACTCTAAAAATTTCACTTACCAAAACAGTATTTTCTTTTGCCAGTATTGTAGATGCGTTACAAAACACATATGTCTTCTTAGTAAACAGAAAGTGTCAAATTAGTATGACAGAAAACCAGATTCAGCACCATTAGGGATCCCGTATTATTTTTGCAATTTATCAAGTGTTACAGTCTTGACATAAACACTTGAGACAGAGGTTTTTTGGCAAAAAAAATGAAATGAAAAATCACATTTGAAACCTCCTACATTTACTTTGATAATGCTTTTATCAATACAGCCCGTTGGAATTCCTGAGAAAATAACAGTTTTTTTAATAATTCTTGTCGAAAGTTCAACTTTTTCCGTGGGCCGGGCAAAAATGCCAAAAAATGGGAATTTAATCCAATAAAAAATATATTTAACCACCAATAATTTTGGGCATGTTCAAAAATAATGAAGCTTTTCACTTTATGCCATCCTATGCACACGTTTGCCTAGACTTTAAGGACCAAACATAGCTAAAATATGTGTTATGGTCCCTGTGTTCATCATGCAAAATTTTGATAAAATCGAACAATTAATACAAAATTTATGCCAGTAAAACTAGCTAAAAAACTAAGGAGTGTAACACCTTTTGTCTGACAGTTTTTTCATTACTGAATTTCACTTGTGCATTTATACAAAACTGTGGATGATGCAATACTTATTAGACAACTTTGTGATTACCCATTCTTTTCAACTTAATGAAAATAGGAAAATCATGCCTTTTCATCATTACCTAAGTTACTTTTCATGCATTGTCCAACAGGACTAGTCTGAAATTCAGGTGCAGTAAAAATGAAGAGATTTTGCCCAGAATTGATTTGACATGAATATTTGAAAAGATTATAACCTATAATGTGGTCTGCAGCACTGACCAATCTTAATACATTTTATTTCAAGTATTACAGCTGCTTTATAAGCATTCATAATAGAATGAGCAGAACTGGTTGTAGAGCACCCTTTAAACTAAGTAGTGTAACACTTGGCATTTCAAGCCTCATAACTTTTTCCAAGGTTATGTTTTGTGAGCTTATAGGCCTCATATGAAAAGTGTTT
The DNA here is from genome assembly GCA_964019695.1 of Loripinus fragilis. Classification (NCBI taxonomy): domain Eukaryota; kingdom Metazoa; phylum Mollusca; class Bivalvia; order Lucinida; family Lucinidae; genus Loripinus; species Loripinus fragilis. Next base: position 20,624,233 of record OZ026526.1, on the reverse strand, counting down.
GACCCATAATAGAGATTCATACAGTGTGAGTTTTTATCTTGGTCTTAATTTTCTTCATATCATCCATAATAGCCACTAAGGAGTGTAACACTTTTTTTGCAAAAAACTTCTGTTGGTTATTTCTATACCAGTAGCAGTACAATTTCAATTTATTTCCCATTTTTACTATAGAGCAATGTCCCTCTGACAATTTTAGTAGCACCATTTTATCATCAAAGTGTAAATAAAGCTGTACTGCATTGAAATCACCTAAAAATTGGTGATTTTGACAATCCATTTTCTTAAAATTTTACCTATCTATGCATTCAGGACAACTTTTATTCTTGAAAATCACATGTTCTAATAAATATAAAAAGATAAAGTTGACCAATATTATCCTATTTTTTAACCAAGCTAATGTTTTGCTATGACATCACGACACAAAGCGTTACACTCCTTAGTGATTTTTGTTGTAATGCCTTTTAAGAGCTTTTTCTTTTCCAAACCAGCAACATTTCACTTTTAATTGACTCTGACCGTTCATTTCCAAGATTTAGAACAGTTCTTTTAATGCATTTCTTTGAATCTTGATTAGCATTTGGGGTAAATCATTTAGAAACTTAATATAAAGGGACCTTTTCGGTTGGTTCATGATGAGAGTATCAATAGCAGAAACTGGTATGCATTCATACTTTTTTATTCCCTTTGGCAGCTAGTTAAATGGTATTTAATGTATGTTACATTCAGAAAAGTGTTCAATTGCTTAAATTATTAGAGAAGAAAATATTATTTGCAGTCAGTTTTAAAAGCATTAAGAGAAAGAACATTCAACATATATTAACATACTAATTCAAAATCTTGGGGAGACAATTTTTGTTTGTGCTGTAACACTGATTCTGAGATTCCTATATAGTAGAAAGGAAATTGTGTCATTTAATGTTAAAACTAGAATTTATAGGTTTTTAAAAACCTAAGCATTTGCACAAAATGTTACACTCCTTAGTATTAGATCAGACATTTCTTTACAAAAAGGCCAATAATCTGCAATAAAATTATGTAAACACTATGCAAGGGGAGTCACTTCTTTGTTTGCAATACTATATATATGTCTTAGCCCTGTTAGTACTAATTCTGACTCATAAACAAATCAAACTAAGGAGTGTAATACATTTTCTTATTTTTTGCCCATTTTTGTACATAGATAACCATTACATCCATGCTTACATATCACATATTGATATGTTGCTTAGTTTTTTTACCATGTATTATCATTTCAACGCAAATTTTATTGAGATTCAGTCACCAGTTTTAAAAATATAAACATTTTGAGAGCTCTTCTACTAAAATAATGAGGCAAAATGACAGTAAAATAAGAATTTTTTGTTCAATCAGGCAATTCAATTTGGTAAAAATCACTTATTTACATGCCGGTCAGTCTTAATACCCCAGGACACCCTAGGACACCCCAAGACGTCCAAATATGCATTATTAACATGCTCTTTTGGTAAAACTGTGTAAGTTTATACAAAAAAATAATTATATTGTATGGAATTCTTGGGGGTACTGGAGTGTCTAGGTATATAGTAAGGTGTCCTGATGGGAACCATCTGGGCTATCCATACTGGGACAAAGTCATACCAAATTTTTTGAATGGTAGAACTCGATTGCATGATGTATTTATTAAACATAATCTTAAATTGATCAAATAATACTTAAATATACAAATAAAGTTACACTGAGTTATCTTTTAGGTATCCTGCTTGTCGTGTGGTATATTGAGGTGTCCTGGGGTAATCTCTTGGCTATTCATACTTGAACAAAACATACTCAATATTTTTTATGGTAATATTTGATTTTATAACACATTCAATGAAAATAAACCTAATTTGGTTTAAAAACATAATAAAAATGATCGAATAAAGGTATCTTTGAGTGTATTTATGTGTCCTGGGGTGTCCTGGGGTGTCCTGGGGTAATAAGACTGACCCTTTACATGCTGTTAAGTGCTTGTCATCAAATAATAAGAATTATAAGACATTTCATCAAGATTTCCTATAAAAACATACTACAAAGAATATAGCCATAATTAACAACTTTTGCAAAAAATCTTGAAAGAAAATGTTCAGAAAATTTATATTTTTGCTGCTATTTTCTAAACTTTAACAATTTTGAAAACTTTTAAGTACCCCCAATTCGTTTGGAGTAACAATCTCACCTATGACAACAGTTTAATTTTTCACCCCCAATGTCACGCTTTGGCTTCATTATTTTTGAACATGCCCATTTCAGTTTTATCAGCTAGCCTTAACCAGGTTGGGGAAAAGCCTAAAAGCCACTATTATAGCTTCTTTCAGCTATAATAGCTTCAAATAGCTAGCGAATTGGTCGCTGGGAGACAAATTTTTCGGAAAAACTTTAAAATCGCGTCATGTCGCACCTTCTCCTTTTTACACCACACACGAAAACATATGACTAATGTCCGCTGTATCTTACTTTCTTCCAGCACCCTCCTGATTTTTGTGTAGAAAGCACTGTTTTTGCCGTTTTTATCCAAAAGACGATCAATTACGATAAAAGATACCGATGGAATGCTTATTTTGTAAAAAATCTTGAATAATTTCAATCAACTGCTGTTTCTATTCACCATTGCAATCCCAGGATGCAGCATTTCACCCTGGTTTCCCGCATGCAGCTTCTTTCAGAATCATTTTGGATAAAGTATGGTAGGTAATGCGTACCATAATATGAAATCAAAAATATTACTGATTAATTTATTTGCCAGTGTCCTGGATAGAGAGCACATTTCGCTGACGTTTTATTTATACATGTATAGATTTTAGCGCATATGTAGCTCACATAAGCCATGCAGACATGTCACTCATTTCCTGCATTATTCGAGCAATTTGCTTGATTGTCACAAGCTATGACAACAATAAATGACCACTGCAAAAGTGCCTTTATACTTAGGCCTTTTGGAGATAGAAGTCAGACTTAAGCAGTTCTGCTCCTAATATTCCAACTGTTCTGGGGGTGGAGGGGTGGCAGTGCAGTTCTCAGCGTTCGGCCATGAAATCCCATTTGCATTGCGGAAACCCCAAAGATGACAGGCAAAACATTGATACATGTATACCAGTTGTTCATGCACTTTTTTCTCACTAATCGACATTCTCTCAGGCGGGATTTCCTCTTTTTCGATAGTAATTGCTTTCTTTCTTTCTCTATATACTGCCAGACCCTCTTTCGAGTATTATCAGCAGGTGTACTTTGTACACTCCGGGTTGCAGGATGAAAGCCTACAAGTAACCATATCTAAATTACCGTAGGGTTCTTTAACCTGCACAGGGGGTGACTTTCCCTGCACAGGGGACATCCAGTTAACATCCTGATCCGAAGAACGATGTACTTATCTTGCGTCATCCCTGCAAATGACACTAGGGAAAGCGTGTTTGGACACCGAAATTTTTCTCGCCATGAGCGGGAATCGAACCTGGGATCTCTAGCACCAAAGGCAAGTGCCTAACCACTGAGCTACCACGCTTCCTATTGCTGAAACAAAAGTGTCTAAACCTCTTGTATTTTTGATAGGGGTTAGGGGGTCCTCTTTTTTTATATATATCTTCTTCTTCAATGACACCCTGTTCACATCCCTGAATGTTTATAGCGACTTTTATAGCTTGATTACTGGAATAATATGGTGCATGGGTTCTTTGAATTACAGACATCATACTGATGGATAAAAAAAAGATTTAATTATGGCTCATCATCGGACAGCTGAATAAACATGCGAGGATCCAGGAAGTTTTGTCAGAGGGCTTCAACTTTGGCGGTTTTTTTGCCTTTTTGTTTTTAGTTTGATGAGGGGAGGAAGGATCCAAATACCACTATTAACGGGCCATCAATGGCCCAACATTGAATGCTGGATTGGTAGCTTTGTGATTTTAAGTGGGTCTGGACCAGTTTTGCTAAGAAAGTTTAAAGAAACCCTATATTTTTGTAATTTTCCAGGGGGTGGGGGTCCGGACCCCCTGCCTCTCCCCTCTGGATCCGCGCATAAATAAATACAAATTGTGTAAACACCGTACCAACTTAGGCATGAAAATTCATTTCATAACCACACTAACTCAATCAAACAAAGACGTGGAAATATACAATACAGACCGTAAGGATAACATTATAATCAAATTCCGATTGCCTATCAAGGTACATATTATCCACCATACTTTACCCAAATGGATTCTGAAAGTAGCTGCAGGCAGGGAACCCGACTTAAATTGCTGATTCGGGGATAGCAATGGTGGAACTCAACATCGATTTTTGATATTCTTCAAGAAAATTGAAGAAATAAACATTTAATCCGTTTCTTTTATCAAAATCATCAGTCTATTGAATAAAAACGGCAAAAATAGTGTTTTCTACCCCTAAACCGGGAGGGTGCTGAGAGAATATAAGATACAGCGGACATAAGTCTTATGTTTTCGTGTGTGTTGTAAAAGGGAGGAGGTGCGACTTGGAGCGAATTAAAAGTATTTCCGAAAAACATATCTTCCAGTGACCAATTCGCTAGCCTTTTGAAGCTATTATAGCTGAAAGAAGCTATAATAGTTGGTTTTAGGCTTTTCCCCAACCTGTTAACTAGTATCCTGGCACAACCAGTTTTCGACCGCCTAAGAAGTATTTTATGTTGTTTTATTTACTTTCAGGTCCTATTGTTTTGGTTATTGCTTTATATTATTTAGGAAGTGTCTATTGACAGCCGGCTGTCAATAGCATTTTAGGTCTAGTGCCAGCCGGCTGGCAATAGACTTTTTGGTCTAGTGCCAGCCGGCTGGCAATAGACCTAAAACGCTATTGACAGCCAGCTAGAATTTATCCTACTTTATCATTTTAGTATGATTTATATTTAAATTTAATTACCATTAAATTTTTGCAAGTAAAATAATACATTTTCAACAGCAAAAGAAATTGGAAAAATGCTTAGCTAAAAACAGCCATTTTTTATTTCAATACATGTATTCTAAAATAAGTTTATATTGCAATTAATTTTTAGGCTTTATTGTTGTTTTTTTGTTGTTGTTTTTTTTCCTTGTTTTTTTTAAAACATCAAACAACCATTTAATAGGCATGAATTAGTCTTCATTAAGTGACAAATACGCATCATAACTCCTTGGTAATTATGTAAGCTTTTTGTGTGTGGCATTTTTTTAAATGAACAATATTAATAATTCTTTCAGAAATACCATCATAGTGCCAAATAGTTCTGATCCAGATCAGGTCCAGGCTGACCTTGGTCCATACTGTTTGTAAAGTACAAAAGTAGAAAGCAAATATGCCACTAGCAGGGAAATTTTAAGTAGGTTTTATTTGAATAGCTAATTAATGCTATCTTTTTAGTTGTTATTTGATAATAACTAATAGTCTATGTCGAATGGGCATCCCGTGTAAATTTTGTGACGATTTTTGGTGACCTACACCAAAATAAACTTTGGGTCATATATAACATTTTGAACCAGTTCGCCCATCTGAGTTCTGTGTCTGGTCCGAGTAATGACGTCATCAAAATGGCGGCCATAGTGCTATTTATGTACACATATAAGACATCGTATTTAAAGCAATAGTTGAGGGAGCATTTATTGCTAGAAATGATTTACGTCTTTATTTAACTGATTGGACCTCAAACAATACGAAAAAGATGCATTCCATTTTTTTCAGACGCCTAGAGTCCATTTTGGGCTCCCAAATCGATAAATTTGACCCAGAAACCATTACTTTTGTTGTAATCCTGTAGAAAGTTCATGCTAAAATTAAGTGATTTTTGTTCTGGTTTAGTTAATTTGGGGCCATTCTATACAAACTATGAAGTGAATTAGGTTTTATATCCCTAGAATGGAAAAAAATCTATTTTTGGGGTCCTTATTTCATATTAAATAGGCCTAGAGCCGAATTATGGAGCTGTTATCGTACACAACATTCGACCTTATAATGTCGAATGGGAATCTCGTGTGATTTTGTGACGATTTTTGGTGACCTATATCAAAATAAACTTTGGGACATATGTAACAATTTAAACCAGTTCACAAATCTAAGTTCTGGGTCTGGACCGAATGATGACGCCATCAAAATAGCCGCTTAAGCGCTACTTATGCACATATATTCATAAGTAATTAGATTCAAAGCACTAGTTATGTGAGAATTTCTTGCTGGAATCAATTGTTATACACCCCGCAAACTTTGTTTGTGGTGGGTATACAGTTTTCACGTTGTCCGTGCGTCCGTAACGTTTTGTTTTTTTAATATCTTGAAGAGTCATTGCTGGATTTTCATCAAACCTTGCAAACATGTTCATATATGCAAGACAAATACTTTAGACAAAAAAGTAAGGGCTAGGGGCCAATTCTATTAGAGTTATTTCCCTTTGTAGTTCTAAATGGCTTTTAATATAGGCAGGGATCAAGCTAGAGGGCGACTAGGGCGAAATAGTCGCCCTAGGGGCCGAAATTTCGCCCTAAATGGGACCCAGGGAGAAGTGTGAGTCTCCCTAAAAAAAAAAAAAAAATTTTTTTTTTTAGGGAGACTCATCCACACAAATGCAAGCTGTGGTGACATACTACCACTGCATCATTTTTCTCCTTCCATTAACTGGCAATAGTATATGTAATGGCTAATTTGCTTCTAAATTGACAGAAAATGCCATAATTTTGCGCTATCACTTCTCCCTATCTGACTGTCACTTCTCCCTAATTTCCCTGCAGGGAGAAGTCACTTCTCTCTAAAATTCTGGACCAGCTTGGTCCCTGATAGGGTTTTATGCTTATGCTATTATAGGCCATACACGTGCCGATCAACTCCTAACACAACTTTTGATGGAACACCTTGATACTTTGCCTATACAATGTAGACACATTGAACATATGCATGAAGGAGTTTACTTCAGAAAAAATATTTTTTGACAAAATGACAGCTGTGAGAACTTAGACAATTTTTCCCTAATAAGGCTTTTGTATATGCATAGACGGTGCCTTTATGGGCCGCTCAACTCCTACCACAGCTTTTGATGGAGCAATTTGATACTTTGCGGATACAATGTAGACACATTGAACATATGCATGAAGGAGTTTATTATTTTTGTTTGCACAGATTCTGCTGCAATCTTCTTTTCAAAACTTAGGTCTGCTGGTTTGAACTATAACTTGCCAAGTTTTTTCACTGAATCTTACTGTGCGGGGGGTATCTAATAAGCATTGCTTATTGACTTTTTTCATTTGTTTTAATTTGGTCGATTTGGTGTCTTCTGATACGACAATGGCGTGTTTCTTTTTTCTGATCCCTGGAACCCGTTCTGTGGGCTTCCGATTCAATAAAATTGACCCAGAACCCATAAACGTACTTGTTATCCCGTAGGACACCATGCTGAAATTGAGTGGGGTTCTTTTTGTTTCCTTTTACGACCCCTGGTTTACAAGGCGAGGAGTACGTACAGCGGCTCCTTTGTTTTGATGAATTTGAGACCATACTATATAAATATGACTGACCCCTGGAGCTATTTTGGGATACTTTTGTTTGGGGGTTAAAGTCCTAGTCAATTGTCATGGCCATGTCGAGATGGTCAGTTAACTCTTTTCTGGGGCAGACTTAGACTAGGAACTACTTTGTGCACACGCTTTCGCTTGTTACAGACAAAATCCCTTCTTGAATCACTGAAAGAAGGAGAATGACGATAGAAACTGTTTCATGATCAACCTCCACGAAAGTATTGGGCCCGGATCGAACTCACGATCCCTGTATCAGCAATCAAACTCACTACCGATTGCTCTACAGGGCCAAGTCATTTTGAGGTTCCTATTTTATTTAGATTGACCCTGAATCTATACATTCAGTTTTTGCCCTATTTGATTCCTTTGATTGCTGGGCTCATTGACCTGGTCTGTCAGTCAGGTGCATATGAGGCATTCGAAGGGGTTTTGGTGAACAAGGGAAAATGGCATTTACATGTATTTCAGGGGAACAGAGGACGAAAGGCCAAATTTTGAGGGGAACAGAGACAATATTAGGGAACAGGGAATATAAGAGGGGGGGAGCAAACCCAAACTCAGCCATCCGATTAAAACATGGTTTGCGCAGATTAGAATAAACATGACTGTCAACAATGTGCAATACAGCTTTTTATTCAATTATAAAACATGATCGACCATCATGTAAGTTCCTCTATTTAACGTCCTGCTAACAGGTAAGGTCATACAGAAACTTCGTTTCAGCTTAAAGACTTATCCCCCCCCAGGGCTTCGCATACCACTTAGGCGAAAGAATACCACCAAAGTATTGGCATACAATATTACTCGAAATACGCCATTGTTATACAAGCAATGATGTTCAAACAAATGCTAGTGTATAAGTTATTTGTGGTGAGAAGTGACGCAAGCAGATTTACTGCAACCATTTATTACTCCTTATTTGGAGGTAATGTTGTTATGATAGGAACATAAGTGTCACCTTATCAACTCCAACATGATCTTCGTGTTTATGAATGTTTATTGTATTCTTGTTACTTTCCCATGTGGTGTCCTGGGTCAGGTGTGGTACTTGATTGTATCGTTTCCTGATCTTTGCCATCTTTCTTACTTTCAAGCAACTGTATAGTGAGAATTGGCTCCTTGTGGATTTCCATATGATGCTCTGATACTGAGATCTTTTGACACTCTGAAGAAGAGAAAGTTAAGTTTCCTACGAACCATCCACTATCTTAACCTAGTAAAATTTCCAATGGTTGTTCCTTGCTGACAAGCAGGCATATATATTGTTCGAGAGCATTCTTAGTCCCGTCTTCCAGTGGGACATGACCAAGTTTCCTGAAAGCTTCATGGACAGAAGAATCAGCATTACTGAAAGCTTTCCAACATGATATTTTACCTTGCCGGACATTAATCCAGTAAAATCACCAACATCTACTGACAAAAGTGAAGTAAAGATCTTTGCATGCTGACTTCGGCTGATCTAGACCTTAACCTATAACCATTGCATCCGCAAGTTCACTTGCTAAGTATATCTCATCCTGACCTTTGATAGGCAAACCGAAACCCTTTTTTCAGCTACACACCATAAGATCAAGTGTGCTAAATATGAACAACTTCCATCAAAAATGACAGAAGTTCGTGTTACGAGTTGTAAGACAGGTTTCAAGTATACCCGACCTTGACCTTTGACGCCGAAAATATATCAGTAATCTGAAAACCTTCGTTGTCATCTAGACATCATAAGCAATCAGTGTAATAAATACGGACACCTTCAGGCAAAACTCCAGAAGGCAGTTGGAAGGGCAGCTATATCCCTAACCGCAGAACGTCGTGGTTGGACCTGTAGTTGTCGAAGTGACCGCGTCACCAAGCGATTAGTGCTCCCAAATGTGGATCACAGTGTCCAGGGTTCGATTACTGCTTGACCGGTACATCACCTCATTGCACTCAGCTTTTAAGCCATCCATCCATTATCATAGCATGACTAAAATACTGTTTTAAAGGGCATAAAATGGCAAGGCAACCATGCATGTCTTTGGTTGTTGAGAGCAAAAGTCATTAGCCCCATGACTGGTACCATGAACGGCCATGGACAGGTGTTCTGCGCATTTTCTTTAACTTAGGTCAATATGTTACCAGAATTAAATGAATATCCTTCAAGGCTTGACATGAAGTTCGGACACTGACCTTGAGCCCGTATAACGGAGACATGTATTCTGTACATCTTCTCTCTGAAGAAACCATTTTAGTTTAGCAAATGTAAAAGAAACATAATGCAAACATGAAATCAAATGTTCAAATTATTGACCTTCAACTGTGACCTTGAGTTGGCATGGATGAAACATAATGTTTGCATACAGTCTCAATGAGTTGAATATTTGACTAAAGTTAAAATGAAAATCCTTCTTACATAAAGGAAGGAATTCAGAAGTTCAACTTTGTGACCTTAGACTTTTACATTGAGCTTAAGCCACAGTGTTGTCATACATTTTGCATATCCTCTCACTGAACCGGACATTTTACATATATTTTATGAAATAATTTCAGGGTAAAGGCGATAGGGTGCGGACATAGAACTAAAGGCTCAAACTTGTGGTCACCAGTGGTTACCACGACCTTCTGGTCATGGTTGAATAACACGTTTCGCACATCATCTAACTTAGACAAATATTCAACCAAAATTAAACATAGGGTGGACATAAATTCAATGTTCAATCCCATTACCTTCAACTGTGACCTTGGCCTTTAGTTTGCATGATTGAGCTATGTGTTTTGCACACCCTCGCACTGAGCTGAACATCTTATCAAAGTGTAATGATAATCCTTCAAGGGTTTGAGGAGATATGGAGCACCATCGCGCAATTGAAGGCTAAATTCCATTACCTGTAACTGTAACCCTGACTTTGAGTCTGCGTAACTGAGTCATGGGTTCTGCACACTGTCTAACTGAGGTGAACATTTGTCCAAAGCATAGATATTTTTTAAAGGTTTAATGAGATACAAGAGTTATGGATAAACAGATGAATAGACATTTCGGGTTGGTGGATTTATGAATGTGGAGTTTGCTTTAAGAGCTGTTAGGCAAATTTTAAATATATTTGACCTTGACCTTTGACTCCAAAGTCATATCGGTGATCTTAATTTTTTGTTGTAATCTACACACCACAGGCAATCATTGTGCCAAATATGAACACCTGTAGTCAAAACATAAAAGAGGAGTTCAATTTATTGTTACGAGCCATAAGTCAGATAGATTCTAAGTATATTTGACTTTGATCATTGATTCCAAGGTCACATCGATGATCAGATCTGAGACCTTTGTTATAGTCTATGCTCAATAGCCAATTACTGTGCCAAATATGAACACCCTCGAGCATGTGCAATAATGTGTAAATATAGTTTCTATTAACAATCTGGAGCAGCACGACCACTATAAAAGACTTTGTCTGGCTAACATACTTTAATACATATACTATGAATATTCGAATCAATAGATCAGTGACCGCCATTTTGATGACGTCACTATTTACCCCAGAAGCGGATCTCAGATGTGTGAACTGAATAAAATTGTTACTAATGCATCAAAGTTTAATTTGATATAGTTCGCCGAAAATCGTCACAAAATTTACACAGGGCCAAATTTTGTCCTTTTCAACATATGTTACAATATGACTCATGCCCTTTGCTCATGGGCAAGATGGCCTATTGCATTTCAAAGTAGAATTCTGTGTAAATATTGTTTCTGTTTAAAATATGGAGCAGTACTGGCATTAAATCTATTAACAAAAACGTTTATTTTGCCAACATTCTTTGTTTTTTCTTAAATACATACGCATTATAATTGTGCGATGGCCGCCATTTTGATGACGTCACTTCTCGGTCCAGATGCCGAACTCAGATTGGCGAACTGGTTGAAATTGTTGGAAATACCCAAAAGTTTAATTTTATATAGGTCGCCAAAAATCGTCACGAAATTTACATGGGACCATTTTTTTGGCCCATTCGACATAGACTATAACTTATTATAACCATGTTATATCACCAATTTCTTTGTTACCTTATATACATGTATCATCATTGTTGATACACTTAAATATAAATGATCTTATAACTTTTTACTTGTTATCATCCCTTTTATCTATATTCCAGTAGCTGGCTGTCAATAGCGTTTTAGGTCTAGTGCCAGCCGGCTGGCACTAGACCAAAAAGTCTATTGCCAGCCGGCTGGCACTAGACCTAAAGCGCTATTGACAGCCGACTGTCAATAGACGTCGCCTATTATTTATCAGGCCAAGAGCAAAAAATATAGAGCTCTAAAGTTTTCAGTTTCCTCTCGTAAGTCTGACAAGGCCTTTCATTTAGAAAGTGGTCAGTGGTAGCAAATTCTGGAATTTAACAACCTATTTCCGACCGCCTGGGGTAAATATTTTCTGTCAAAACCAAATAGCCATGAATATGTTTCTGTTCTTGTAGTACAACATTACAAAAGCAAAACACATGAAAAATATTTTAAAAATGGTAATGTAATCCAACACCCCAGGAAAATATACATCATGTATGGAAATCTGAATGGACAGTTGAATTACTTGGGGTAGGGTTATGTTTTTTGGTATTTAACAATTTCTGTACTATCAGCAGAGACAAAGCAAATGTATTTCAACACCAGAGAAATTATGCCTCACACCAGTATAAATAGTAATGATGTAGATGATGATGTGTTGATTTATTTGACATTTTCTGAGGCCTGAACAATTTCAAAAGTATAGAAAATTAAGAAAATTGTCATAAGCACGGTATACCAAAAGTTTACCTCAAAACAAATTTATTCTGTAAGCTTTTTAATATTAATTGGCAAATTTGGTCACAGGCAACACAGTTCATCATGCAGATGTATAAATATGAATTTTGTATCAAAATTTTTGAACATGTAGCCATGAAAACAAGCAGGTAATTTGGTATTAAGAAAAAGCTAAAGAAAACAGGGTCCTCTAATACAATGTTTATTCATGGTTCACACTCATCTACCAAAGCTGAAAATAAATCGCTATTGAACTTGCCTATCGCTCCTGTAAACAATGATACCATCACAGCTGCAACATTCAGACTATTAAGATTTTTGTGAAACAAAGTATTAGGTGGTCGAAATTAGGCGGCGGTCGAAAATAGGTTGTGCCGGGATATGATTAGTATGTGTGAAGAAAAAAATTCATGATCACATCAGCGGTTTTCATAAGATATGAAACGGACATGAATTTTGACGAATTTTGACAATGACTCATACATACTCACATGTTTTTAAGATGCTTGTTGTTGTTGCTTTTGTTGTTTTGAAGATGCTTAAGCCAGTTATTTATCTGGCAGTGGTTTTGCTTCCGTATTTACCCGCTTTCGATTTTTAAGCGTTGAATGTGTCCGGTCAATGAGGACAACCCAAGTTCACTCGAAAGGTATAAAAGCCTGCACCAACTGCCGGGACTAAAAATCCGAGATCAAAGTTTGCAGCATATCTACATCAACATCATACGTCGACGCAGTCACTCTTTTCTCTTATGCGACGGTGGTGGTGCTGGTAAAAGAATGGAAAAGAAAGATAGTAAAGTTAGAAGAACCGGGGATAGATAGAAGATAGAAGAAAGTTGCAAAGTTTGGCCCAGCCACATGTTCATCCCTTCAACTCCGACCAATCCGGCTATGGTGACCGCTAAGGGACATGGTAACCACACCGCCATAGCTCTGAGAATCACTAGAAACTACTTGTGTCTAGAAACTATTCCATTCGTATATCTCACTGTAGTCATACCACCAGGCAATTTTGGTCTTGTCGCGTATTCCGGTGTTAGGGTAACTTTCTCATAATGTTCAATTTCTTCATTTAATCACAGATAGACGCCCGAAAATGCTTGGGTTCTGATTGATTTTGTTAATCTTCTTCTTCTTTTTCTTCTTCTTCTTCTTCTTCTTCTTCTTCTTCTTCTTCTGTATACTGAACTGGGGTCTTCTTAGACCATAAATAGTTCAATGAAAGGCAGGGCATGGTGATGGCGCTCAGCCTGGCAAGTTGACTATGTACAGTTTAAAAACTGAGCGTGTTTAAAAGGTTCCGGGTCATTTCGGCCAATAACAAAATCGGCCCATGTCAATTTCGGCCCATGTCAATTTCGGCCCATAGCAATTTCGGCCCATAAGTTTTGTCAACCTGGATTTCTATAAAAGAGATTATGTATTATTGAAAATATTTAAAATTGATTAATATAGTTATGTTGAGAAAAAAACTGAACATAGAGTCATAGATTGCCTTTACAAACTAGTAAAGACTAGAAAACGCGCGTACGCTTAGTCTGGTATCTTTATTAGAAGAAATAATCATAATTCACATATATATTTTCCATTAGCAGATACAACTTGTTCAGTGATTTAAATTGAAAAAAGGACTAAGAAAGAATCGCTTGCGTTTTATATGTGAGCAGGAAACGCTCTGGCTAGAGTGCGCGAATGCGCAGGCTCGTCTTAGCCTTGGTTGCCTGTTGACTATATGTGATGAATTCTTCTCTTACATACAAACTCCTAATCAATTAAAATGAATCACTCTTATTAATTATTATGTTTGCGTGGATAATTACAGGTAAGCCGATCTAATTATACCAATTATAGACAAACATACCAATGATACATTATTACACTTGTGGGCCGAAATTGTATAGGCCGATTTGGTTATGGGCCGAAATTGACATGGGCCGAAATTGTTATGGGCCGAAATGTCCAGTGACCGTTTAAAACTATTTACAATCCGGCTTCTACAGTAGATAGACGAAGTGGGTCACCCCCAAGGGAGTGATCTGAACTCTTCCAGGGAGGTGGCTGACACTACTCTGGCTGGAAGTTGGTTCCAGTCTCTAACTGTCCTGGGAAAGAACGAGTTCTTGTGGCCATCATCTTGGATTCTCTCCTGGAAGAATCTATGTTGACCTCGTGTGATCAAATTCACATTGTATCTTTTAGCTTTAAAAGTATATGGAAACATTAACGTTTGATGACTTGGCATGACATAACTAATTACGGTTTCGTCATCGTGGATAATTAATCAATGACAAAACCGTATAATTATGACTAAACGGTAATTGACATTTTTTTTATTATAACTGTAGAAAAAAAAAACATTTAAAATCTGATTTTATCTATGTTTTGGTAAAACAACACAGAGGTTGTTAATTAGACGATGCAATCTCGAAGCAAACATATTTGAAAGTTCTTATTTTTGTCAGCCTTTATTGGAAGGTAATTTTACTATAACACCGGAGTGGGTGACGAGACCCAAATTGCCGTAGTGGTATGACTACAGTGCGGGACCCCCCCCCCCCCCCTGGAAAATGTTATATGGGTTTCTATAGGGAATAAGCAATTGGACCCCCCTCCTTGGAAAAAGTTGCCCCCCCCCCCCTCCTCCCTGGAAAATGTTGGACCCCTGCTGGAACCTTGAAAAATGATAGTTTTCTTCGAAATTAGCCATTTGACTTCAGTAATATATGCTGAGGACAAAAATAAATAAAAAAATAAACGTTGTCAGAGCTTTTTTGTCAGATTGACCTGGACCCCTTTGACAAAAATTCCTGGATCCGCGCATGCCTTGTTTAAAATAAATATTCACGAACTCATTAGTTAATAGGCAAATAAAGTGACTACTCCAAGTGTTTATTTTCATAATGTTGATGACCATAAAATTTAATGTAAACTGGTCACCCATGGCATATTAGCTAAGCCATACAGTAAGCTAACGATGATTACTGGATATTCTTAACATGTTTCCAGTTGGCAATTTACATTTCAGCTAGCATACGGACATCCAGGTAGCTGCGATACGCTGCTCACATCAAGGCGGTAATAGGGAATTATAATTGAAGGTGTTAGTTTTTAAACTATATCTTTTGAAATTATAAAAGCAGAATTCCTGTACAAACAAATGTTTACCTAAATATCTCACGATTTTTCTGATTTATTGTATAACTAAGTAAAAAGTCATGTTCACTGGCTGGTGCGCGCTTGCCGGTGAATATAGTTACTAAAATTAGACTGCTTGTGTTTTTTTTAGTTACGATTCTGCTTTTCTAAAGCGTTGCTGATAATCCTATCGTAGTTGCCGAGAACGCAACAAATCCTGCACTGGGGCTGATCTGTTTCGATTTTATTGCACAATAAACGACTAAAACAAATTTGAAGTCTTCAGCTTGTTCCAACTTTCCGCCTTTG
Source organism: Loripinus fragilis (assembly GCA_964019695.1). Classification (NCBI taxonomy): domain Eukaryota; kingdom Metazoa; phylum Mollusca; class Bivalvia; order Lucinida; family Lucinidae; genus Loripinus; species Loripinus fragilis. The sequence goes on along the minus strand of OZ026526.1, from coordinate 20,608,502 downwards.
CACTGAAGAACTCCCGCCAATACTTAGACGATGTCACATACGTTTACATGTTTTTGTAACGTTTTTCAAGCGTAAATACGACGTCACGTCGTCTAACGCTTTTAATGACGTCATTTTCCAGTAACAAATGACGTCAGCTATCACACATTTCCCTGCGCTTTCAAAGCTGTAAATTATTGTTTGATATATCACATTATTTTAACATTGGCTCTACAGGCGAGATGTTAGTAAGTGTTGATACGATACTATGATTTGATTTCTAAATTCCAAGTTGGACTTAAATCTTAAATCTCTCTTGCGCCAAGGACTTTCGGAACCTGATTTCTATGGTGACTTGGTGTATAAGTTGAAGAAGATTGTTGGCTCTAATAATTTTTCAGCGCAGTTCATTAAAATAATTTCCCATTATAAAAAGATTGGCTATAACATTAATGTATTGCAACAGACTGCGTGCTTGGTGGTCAACCCAATCACGGTTGGCAACTTTGCTTTCCTCTTTAATTGCACGCCGGTGGGTCGGACTTCAGACTCTATGATGGTTCCGACTTAAAGACTTATCTATTGATGAGATGGTAGGGGCCTGATGCTTTGGCTGTTTGTCGGGCCCAGCGGGGTTTACCTGTTGGATTTCTTTTGCTCCGGTATTCAGTTTAATTTACTGTTGAGTCCTTATCCTTGCCTTATCTCCTTGTTATATCTTGATTTATATGTTTTAGGAGATGATGCATTGATAAGTTAGGGGTCTTTCATGCAAACCAAATATTTATGTGTCTTGATCCACATCTGAATTAAGGGTGAGGTTGGCGCCGTTAAACCGGTCTAAGCCCTCCAGTAAAATATTTTACTGACCGTTCCAAGGCGGTACTTCTTTTGTGGATCTTTTATGTTTTTGTTCTGTCTTGTGTTTGCTATGTTTTGTGCGCGTCTGTTTATATGTGCTTTGTGGTCACCTGCTGGGAAAGGGCTGACATCTTGGCTCTCGTTTGTGGTGTCTTCTGTGAGTTTGTCACTTTCCCATTGGTATCCTGGGTCAGGTGTGGTACTTGATTGTATCGATTCCTGATCTTTGCAACCTTATTACTTTGAATGATGACACCCATGAACAACATAAATAAAAAATTAAACGGGTGGTCTTATCTAGGTCTGCACTGTTTCTGCTAAATGCTTTTCCCCAGGTGCAATGATATCCTTACATATTTCTCTAAACGTTATATAATAAAACAGTTATTGACTAATGAGGCATTGGATATGATGTGATATCGACCAGAGAATACCAATATTGACCGAGGCTTTGTCACGGTCAATATTGGTATTCTCGGGTCGATATCACATCATATCCAATGCCTCATTAGCCTATAACTGTATAATATTTTTAATGAATTTTCTCTCTGCAAACTCTTCGTCCTTTTTGATGGTTTTTGAAAGAACCCTAAGAATGATTAAATTATATAGTAAAACAGGCTTTTTAAGATCTGCTCATTGGTAGATATTCAGCCATAATTATTTAAGTATTCAATATATTTTTCCTCCAAATGGGACACTATGCTCAGTTCAAATGCAAACATTTCGGTATATTTTTCATACAATTATAATAAAATTTGAGATAGCCTTTTGAATTTTTCCTGGTACAACCCTTTGACTTTTTCACAAGCTTTCCATGCATTACGGAGGTATATTCTTTTTTTAGCCACAAGGTAACCACAGGTATTGACCACACATATACTTAAGTAATCGCGTGTCTATAACCAGGGTCTTACTATACAAAGGGTTAGGAATCTTTACCATATGTTCAAAAACTGTTGTTGGGCCAGTGATACCTTCAAAAATTGCTGGTTCCAGGTTTACAAGTGGTCAGTAATGGAAAAGCATGTAACCAGTTCCTATAAGCGATTACCTGTATTTACATTTCTGACCATTAATCTAGATATGCCACTTTACTCACACAAAAGTCGAACTCATAGTGTTAATTCACAATTTATCATTAATGGCAAAGTTTACTTAATAACACTTTTGAATTACTATCTCTTCTTTACCACCATATACTGAATCACACAGTCTAACCATTTAGCACCATTGTAACTTGATATGTGTATTTTTTATATTGTAATATGTACCTAATGTGTATATTTTAGGAGCTCTGGCGCTCATACCAACTATCGATGTGATTAACTGTTTAATGCACAATGTATCTTTTTTAAAATTAAATGGTTTTGAAGTTGAAGGGCTACTTTATGTACTGGGTGTTTTTAAAGTTCATAAATAATTGATAATTATTTCTATTCCAAAAAATCTCTTTTAAATTAGTTCATTAGCTCCTTCTTACAGCGTCTGCAAGTATGGTACTGTACCTACAAGATAATTCTTGCTGGACTCGTACAGGTAAGGATCGACTAACGACAAAGTTTGCGGTACCCGACCCCAGGGGGGTACTCTAATATTTTTCGCATACGTAGGCTCGGACCCAGCATCTACCGTTCACCCCCAAAAAATATCACGAATTTCAAGCACCCCCCAAATTTTTTTTGAAATTTTAGCAACCCAAAAAATATCCCAATTCTGTACCTTGACCTTAAAAAAAGACCCTAAATTGCATACAAATGACCCTTAAACTAGCCCAATTTTGTGATGACCCGAAAAAAATATACACAAAATCTTCATACCCCCAAAAAATATTCATTTTTCTTAAAACCCCAAAAAATATTGAAATTCAGATTTTTGAACCCCAAAAAATAGGCACAGCCTACGTATGTGTGAAAATATCAGAGTACCCCCCCCCCCCTGGGTACCGGACTCACTAACTTTGGAGGACACAACTTATACTTTAACAACCTTGATATTATGGGAACTTTAGTGCAAACAAGGCGTTTAAAGCTAGATCCGTCTCGCTTAGTCGGGCAGTCATGCGGAACATTGGCATAATTTTCACTGTTATGAAATGTGTACATCCTAACCGACAATGTCTTCATATAAAACATAATAGGCCGTGACATTTAATTTCCAACAATGTGGCATTTTGACAAGTGTAGACTCAAACGAGCCTGTACAGAAACTCCAAATGATGTTCAGTATCTTAACACTCATAGAATATGCAAGCGACTAGCAAAGGCTCTGATCAGAGCCTTTGCTGGTCGTACATACATGTACCACATTGTTGGAAATCTCACGATGCGGCTCATATATAAGCGATTTATAATTTTCACATGCTCGGTGGCACAGAAGTTAGTAGACTGGACTACTGAATGGGCAGGTGTGGTTCGAATCTCCCATTATCATATAATGCGCGAATTTTTTAAGACACTCACGGGTCCGGCACTGGCAGTGTGCTAGAATACATACAGTGATAGGGCTAAACACCTGCCAGCTTTTTTTGAAAAGCTAATACTTGTATTGTGAGTATAATTGATGTTTTTTAGAAGCGAAAATGGCTGATATTAATTAGGAAATATCTCTACGTAGTGTGTAAAAGATAATGAAATAGAAAGCTGACTTCAAAAAGTGGCTTAACGCGTTTCTGGTCTAGGTCGTCAGGTCATAGCCCGATTACTGCAGAAAGAAAAGGTGGCCGTTGGGATGGGGGTGGAGAAACAGACAGGGGTGTGAGTGTGACCCGGACTTGTAATTGATGGGATATTAAATCTCCTGTAGTCTGGCTGTGCCCCTCCCAGTCTCAAACAAAACTCGGAAATTTGGGATGGGGTGTGTGTGCCCCCCCCCCCCCCCCCCCAACTTCCATTCTGTTGTTGCTTCCATTGCAAATCCCATGTAGTCTAGTCGCAAAGCTAATAAGTAAGACCAGACTCAGAGAAATTAAAAAGAGAGCCCCAGTCCCTAGGCTGCTACCATAGTGGGCATATGTTGTTGGGTTGGGGTGAATGAAAAGTACAAAAATACAAGGGAACATATGCCCATTTTTTTAGGTGTGGACTTGGGTTTTTTTTCAGCATTTTTCTTCTTCAAATTTTAAGCCCCCCCCCCCTCACAAGGAATCTGCTGTTTTTCTGGACATCGGGCTGACTCAGACTTGCAATTGCTTTCCCCTGATAGGAACCTACCAAGGCACAAGAGGATGACAAGGAAATGCAAAACTAATGGCTAAGAACAAGGTGGTTGAGTGTCTAACCTTACTTAAAATTGAGGTTATAGAATATGGGAAAATGGGCTACAAAATGAGTTGAAATGCTTTCTCAGTCAGAAACATAGATTTTAAAAACAAATTCCGGGATAGGTCCCCCAGACCCACTCCCGCCCCCCCCCCCCCGCTCGCGGCTTGTGCCACTCGGTTCAAGCCTTTAGTTTTCAGTGCCACTCACCCCACGTAAAAAACCATCTGGGTCCAGCCCTGTAGGTTGCAACAATCATACAATGACGAAAGACAAGAAAATACAGGTTTTTAGCTTCCCAAATAATCAGAATTATAAACACTTAGAAATGTTGATCTTTGCAGTCACGTTACGGGAATCCACCAGCACTAAATGTCATTAGTTGAGCAACAAGACAACAAACTGATATGTCTTACACGCAAAGAAAAAAAAGCATCTACAATTTATTTGAATAATAATAATTATGATAATGATAACAATAATAATAATATTAATAATAATGATGGATGGATGAATGGATGGATGAATGGATGGATTGGATGGATGGATGGATGGATGGATGGATGGATGGATGGATGGATAGATAGATAGATAGATAGATAGATAGATAGATAGATAGATAGATAGATAGATAGATAGATAGATAGATAGATAGATAGATAGATAGATAGATAGATAGATAGATAGATAGAAGAGGATATCGGTTACTGAAATGACCTGAACTTTCAGTGCAAAGTGAGCACATTATGCTGTTTACACTATGAACTTTTGATGACAATTTCATTGAGAAGCTCAATTTCATGAATGAGGTATTTCCCTGGGAGTGTAGATAAAATTCATGACTGCAAGCCCATGGATCATGTCACATCTCAGCAGACTGTCCTCTGTAGTTAGTCACAAAACAGTGTATTGTGTTTCATCTCAGCAGACAAACCTCTGTAGATAGAGTTGCAAACCCCTCTATGATGTTATATCCGGGGTTACATCTCAGCAGACTGGCCACAAACTGGTCTATCACTGTAAATCTCAGCAGACTGCCCTCTGTAAATAAATGCAACCGGTGTTCATGTTTCAACTTAACTGACTGCCTTCAGTAGGTAGAGTCGCAAATCAGTGTATCATGCTTCATCCCGGCAGATTGCTCTCTGTTGTAGAATTGCAGTTTATCATGTTTCAGCTCAGCAGACTGCGCTCCGTAGAAAGTCACAAACTGTTATTTCATGTTTAATCTAAGCAGACTGCCCTCTGTAGATAGAGTTGTGAACGGGTTTATCATGTTAATTCTCAGCAGACTGGTCTCTGTAGATATGGCCGGAAACTGATTATCACATTATACTCAGCAGACTGCCCTCTGTAGATAGACTCACAACCCTGATTATCATGTTTCATTTCAGCAGACTGCTCTCTGTAGATAGAGTTGTGAGCTGGTCTATCATATTACATCTCAGTAGACTGTCCCATGTAAAAATGACTGCAAACCAATTTAACATGTTACATCTCAGCAGACTGCCCTCTGTAGATATGCCCGCAAACCTATGTATCATTTTTGTAAAGGTTAAAAGCAGATAACACTTTCAGGTAAAGATTCGATGGAGAGGAGAAATACATGGGTTCAACTTTAACTCGTCATAACCACAAATTTAAAGTGTCAAACAGTTTGGACCAATCAGGCCCAACATTCTCAGGAGGGACAGAATGCAAAGATTGTAAGCAAATGACACGTTCAGGTTCAATGCAAAGTTAAAAAAACATTGATTCAACTTCAACATGCTATAACCCCTAAAGTGTAAAACAGTTCGGACCTGATCAGGCCAGACATTTTCAGGTCCTGCAGAATGCTGGGCCAGATCTGGGTCCAACCACAAATTTAAAGTGTCAAACAGTTTGGACGGAACAGGGCTAACATTCTCAGGATGGACTGAATGCCAGGCCTTATCTAGGTCCATACTCATGTTTGCAAAGGTTAAAAGCAGATTACACTTTAAGGTAAAGATTCAATGCAGAGAAGGAATTCATGGGTTCAACTTAAACTCGTCATAACCACAAATTTAAAGTGTCAAATAGTTTTTGACCGATCGGGCCCAACACTCTCAGGATGGACAAAACGTCAGACCTGATCTAGGTCCATATTGTTTGCAAAGATTGTAAGCTAATGACACTTTCAGGTTCAATGCAAAGTTAAAATACATCGATTCAAATTCAACTTGTTATAACCCCTTAAGTGTCAAACAGTTTGGACCTGATCAGGCCAGACATTTTCAGGCCGGACAGAATGTTGGGCCAGATCTGGGTCCAAACTGGCCAGATCTGGGTCCAAACTGTTTGGAGAGGTTTTCAGCAGATGATGATTTCAGGTAAAGATTCAATGCAAAGGTAAATACATTGGTTCAACTTCAACTCATCATAACCCCTAAAGTGTCAAACAGTTTGGACCCCAATCAGGCCAGACATTCTCTGGCCAGACAGAATGTCAGGCCTGATCTTTGTCCAAATTGTTTAAAAGGGTAATCAGCAGACGACAATGTCATGTAAAGGCTTAAGGCAAAGTTAAAATACATCGGTTCAACTTCAACTTGTCATAACCTCTAAAGTGTCAAACAGTCTGGACCCCAATAAGACCCGGACAGAATCTGGGTACAAACTGTTTACAAAGGTTATAGGCAGATGACATGTTTTAAAGTTTTAATGCAAAGGGTAAAATACAAGGTTTGACCTACAGTTTGACAATTTGGATCCTGATCAGGCCTGTATATATATATAGGCACACTCAGGGAGGTTCGAAATTGATAACTTTTTCTCATAACTAACTTTTGTCACAGCATCCAGTTGAACCAAATATTGCATGAGTGGACCCAGAGGGAGGACAAGGGGCTCTGACCCCTCCTGGAATAAATACAAGTTATATGGATTTCTACAGGGAAAAGCAATTGGACCCCCCTGCAGAAAGTTGGACCCCCCCCCTGGAAAAATAATGGACCCCTTCTGGACCCTTGGAAAAATACATTTTTCTTTGAAATAAACCATTGGACTTCTGTAAAATAAGTTGAGGACTAAAAAAAGAAATGTTGTCAGAAATTTTTATGGCAGATAGACCAGGACGCCCCCACCCCCTGACGAAAATTCCTCGATCCGCGCATGTATTGATACAAATCTTGAGATTATGCTTGAATAATTGCTGGGAACTTTTCTTGAAAAGGATAGCTTTTATGACAGACTGCATATTGTACCAAAGGCGTTGAGTGTCAAACTTGGTCCAAGTTGGAGGTGTGATATGTCGGAATTCAGATTCAAAATATATCTTGAGGTATATGGAATTTCAAGTCCTTTCTACTGCTGTTAAAGCTCCTAAGACATTAGAGCTCACGTCTAAATGATGGCAAACCGATTGCCGTTCACTCCACCCAAATCCTAGTTTTTCAATAATTTGTGAAAAATCCGTTAAATTATAATCAAAATAATCGTGGTGGGAAAACAGACAACGTTTTTCCTTCGAAATAAGCGCAGACTGGCGAAAAAAATCTGGCCTCAGACTCTATGACAGCTCTGACGTAAAGCTTTAATCGGTGGGTTGGTGCTGGATGCTTATCTGTAGCTGGACCCACCATGGTTCAACTTGAGGTTTTCTTTAGCTCTGACTATCTGTGAGTCATGAGCCTTTTTCTTTGTTTCATCATGGTGTGTTAGTTTGATTAGAGTGTTTCTCCATGATGATACATTGTATTAGTTAGATGGCCTCCATGCGAGCTGAACATTTCTTGTACTTCAACAACAGCAGAATCTAGGGCGAAGATTTGGTACCTGTAAAATGCATTTAAGCCCCCTGGTGGATTAGGCTGCTGTCCATTCCAAGGCGGTGGTTCTGTTGTTGTTGACTTTTTGCTTATTGTTGCTCCCATTGTGGGAGTCTGTAATTGTTCTATGTTTTGTTGTACGTTACTTTATGTCCATTCTAGTATTGCAATTATCTTGATGGGGAAGAGAGAGCTGGTTGCTTTGCTTATTTTGTCTTCCTGGTGTCTCGTGATGGTTGAGAGGCTCTTCCTCACGGCGCCACAGGGTTGTCTGCGGTTTATGGTTGTGGTATTTCCTGATCATACTCACTTACTATTTTGGATAGCGAATGCAGGTAGAGGATTGAGGAGCTTTGCAGAACGTATGTTGGGGTTATGAGAAAGAATTTTCAGAGGGGTTAAACAAAAGCCAGGTCGGAAACGACCTAGACCAGGAGATATAGATATGAAAGATAACCAGAACAGGCAGAACGAAAACGACCAGGTGCGGAACAGACGGAACGAGGTGGGGAACAGATGGAACGAGGTGCGGAACAGACGGAACGAGGTGGGGAACAGACAGAAAGAGGTGCGGAACAAACTGAATGAGGTGCGGAACAGACGGAACGAGGTGCAGATCAGACAGAACGAGGTGCGGAACAGATGAAAGAAGGTGCAGATCAGACAGAACGAGGTATGGAACATGATGCAGAACACATGGAATGGCAGCCACAATTTACAGATTGAGATATGGAACAGGCAGAACGAGAGAAAAGCATAAATGTCCTTGAAAGAACAGTAAATCTCATACTATCTCAAAAGAGTGAAGGGTCACACATAAATGAACAAACATTAGCAAAAACACTAGAATAGCTAGAGTGTTCCGTGGCAGAGCTGATAGACAAATTGGATAGTAGAACAAACAATAAGGGCGCAATTCACCAGCCAGCAAACATACCCTTTGAAAACGTTATAACATCAACTCCTTATTCTAAATTAAAAAAAGACATCCGGTATAGTTTAGAAGTTTGGGTTTCAGCAGATAGAGAAACTATAAAAAGGGTATTTGAAGCCCCAGTATATTGCACATGCAAGATGCCAGACACAAGGACACTGTACGTAATATGCGACGTGTGCAGTATGGAATATCACCCTGAGTGCATTGGACTAGATGCACAACTGACCAACTCAATGCCGTTCGTTAGTCAAAACTGTAAAACTAATATTCTACAATAATTTCTGTAAAATAAACAACATATTAACGGTATTTTAGCTGTTCCATCCGTTGACCAAAACTGCTGAAAGACGGAACACATGATAAAAAAGCTCTGAAAGATGGAACAGGTCACTAAAAATGCTAAAAGACAGAACAGGTCATACAAAATGCTCAGGACGGAACAGTGACCCGTTCCATCCTTTAGCACTTTAAGTGACCTGTGTTCCGTATGAACATATCACTGAAAGTGCTAAAAGACGGAACAGGTCACTAAAAATGCTAAAAAACGGAACAGGTGACAAAAATGCTAAAAGACGGAACAGTGACCTTTTCCATTATTTAGCACTATAAGTGACCTATGTGACGTTGAACATGCCACCAAAAGTGCTATAAGACGGAACAGTGAGCTGTTCCGTCTTTTAGCACTTTTAGTGACCTGTTCCGTCATCTATTGGCATGTGTTCCGTCCTTTAGCACTTTGTGTGACATGTGTTCCGTCTTTTAGCCTTTTTTAAAATCATTTTCTAATCAGGTGTTCCGCCTTTTAGTAGTTTTGGCCATTTTCCACCCTGAGCTGCATTTTATGGTGTTCCGTCATTTAGTGTTTTTAAATTTAATGTTCTGTTCCGTTCCGTGTTTTAGTAGCGACCCTTGTCCTTCTCTACTTGAAAAATCAAGCTCACCCAGCTCGGACTCGATGAACAAAAGTTAAACAGTTAGTTTTCTTTTATTATCTGTTTATGATTTTAACAGGGGCGTAGCGAGACAGCCAGAGTGCGGTAGGGTAGCTCATTGAATTGGGAAGATCCAAGTACTACAAAGGAGGACAAGTCAGAGATAAGTAAGTTGCATGATTCACAGGAGCTTGAAGTTCGATCCGTAAATCACCCCTATAGCCTCAAAACCAAAAGCTCACAATGTCATTACGTAGTAATGACCAGGATCCGATTGTATCAATATTTAATAACAAATTAAACCATCATTAAACCATCATTAATTAAGTCGTCATTAAACCCGGTTGTACTAAACTTTTAATGACGAATGTTTGTCGTTAAATCAGAGAGTTTGTCATTAAAGTTAACGATGGTCCAGGGGTAGTTTTAAACCGTCATTAGCGGAAATAAAGATGGCCGCCAATGTTGTTTTTTCATCGACTCGGACCGATGAAACCAAAGAAATGCTCGAAATCGACGCCTACTGAAGATCTAGACGTTGTTAAAATGGCCAAAGAGATCAAAAATACATAAATACATACTGGAGCAAATTCTGTATGAAATAGAAACCAAATCAACGAGTAAACAATATCGGCAAAACGTCCAGTGTCCATTTGGTTATTTCATCGTCCTTCTCTGAAAGATCAGCTGTTGTTTTGACTGCTGGCGTATTGAAATCGACATGACGTGATGAAATAAAATGACAGACCGCACACTAGTAATTTGCATAATAAACCGCATTCATTATTATTTAATTATTTGATTATTTAACTAAGGTATCAGTAGGGGCAGGGACTGGGAGTCCGGACCCCCCCCCCCCCCCCCCCCCCCCCCCCCCCCCCCCCCCCGCCTGGAAAATGATACAACTGTCCGAAAAATTACGAAGCTCCTCAGCCAAAATGACACTTAAATATTGTAAATCGTATGAATTCATATTTGATCATTTAAATAAGGATTCAGTAGGGACAAGGACTGGGCGTCCGGACCCCCATACCCCCCTTTGGGAAATGATAAAACTGTAGGAGGTCACCCTCTGAAAAATTACGAAGCTCCTTAGCTAGCAATCAGCGTTGGCATTACACCTCATCCCCAAGCAATTTGACATTTAAATGGTGTTTCCCTGGTAGGCAGGCCAATGATGGCCCACTTCGCTTACTGTAAACAGGTTTTTAGGCATGGACCTCCTCTCCCCTCTGTAAAATATTAGTAATTTGATGTCAACAAAACACTCTGAACCTGGACACCATACTTCCCCACCCCCTCACTGACTCGAGGGGCCGCGAGTTCGAACCTCACAGGCGTCACTGCGTTGTGGTCCTTGAGTAAGACACATTTATCCTAGCTAAGTACTGAATCAACACAGGAAGACCCGTCTCTGTTTAACTGAATGATTGTTGATGGGATGTAAAGAATCAAATGAAACAAACAAACAAGACCCAAATTGCCGTAGTGGTATGTCTTTTCTAGGTTTGTAATCATCTCTTTTGGGAAGAGAGAGCTGGTAATGCCTTCTAGATGTCATGTAATAGCTGTCAGTGTTATGTGTATCTTTCTCATGGTGCAGTGAGTTGGTCTACAATGTGTAATTGTGGAATTCGCGGATCCAGAAGGGGGGGGGGGGAGGGGCAGGGGGTCCGGACCCCCTGAAATAGGGTTTCTTAGTAATAATGGTCCGGATCCCCTGAAAAATCATGAAGCTAGGAAGCCAGCATTTAATATTGGGCCATCATCGGCACGCCAGCGACGAAACGCCATTTAAATAATGATGGCGATCCGCTTTTTGTGGTATTTGGATCATAAACTAAAAATAAAAACTGGAACGGCACATGCTGACTTACAGTGACATTTACGGGATTAATGTGTTCAAAATTTTCATTTGAGGGGGGCACACCATCGGCTAAACGACACGCGAGCGGAGCCATTAAACATGATTTGCGAACGTATCGGACGATACACCTCCCGAAATGACAATTGTGAATATGGTTATCCCCATTCTGCATAAGCCGAGAACACCTTTGTTTTTCTCGTTCTTTAAACATTATTCCATTTAAAAAAAAAAAAAGCTTGCATTTACATTTTCAGCTAAGATATTGATGTGACATCAAATCTGCTGAGTGGTAGAGTGCTTGACTCGAGACCAAGGAGTTGCGGGTTCGAGTCTCATCGGCGTCACTATTATCTTCGAGAAAGACACATTTATCCTTGCTGATCACTGGTTTAGCCTAGAAAGAACCGTCCCGACATACATGTAACTGAAAAATGTTGACTGGGACGTTAAGTTTCAAATCAATCAATCAATCAAACAACATATTCCAAGGAATACCTGGGATATAGAATGCCTAAACACAATTTTGGTCAAAACTTGAAATTTGAAATTGCTGGTATGAGTTTGAAAAAACCCTCAAGGCCAGGGTAACCTAAATCTAATTATATTAATTCTTTTCCGTCTCCAGACAGTGTATCTCCAAGATCTATGAAAATCCACACAAGGGTTCATACGATAGAGAGCTCAGAAAATGCTGATATTCAGTCTTGAAGGGATGGTGGCCCACAAGATTAGGTCAAGTCACCAACTCTATATTGTACTGCAATAAAAGAATAATAATTTGGGCCTCGTCGTGCGAAAACCTGTCTTCGGGGTTTCTGACAAAACGGGTTTCAAACCAGTCTCCTCAGCTACAGGAAACTGAAATTTTACCTGCAGCAAGTTTACATATGAAACTTTCCAAAAAGTGAACAACAAAGGCGCTGATCAGACTGCGCGGATGCGCAGGTTGGTCTGTGACTGTGATGTTAAAAAACCCCGAAGACAGGTTTCCTCGTGATGAGGCCCATAAATTGACCAGAATCCATTGTTACATTGTTCGGTTCAAGATTAGACTGCGCGGATGCGCAGACTGGTCTGTGCCTGTGTTGTTAAAAAACAACAACCGAAGACAGGTTTCCTCGTGACGAGGCCCATATATAAAAATTGACCAGAATCTATTGTTTCATTGTTCGGTTCAAGATTAGACTGCGCGGATGCGCAGGCTGGTCTGTGCCTGTGTTGTTAAAAAAAACAACCGAAGACAGGTTTCCTCGTGACGAGGCCCATATATAAAAATTGACCAGAATCTATTGTTTCATTGTTCGGTTCAAGATTAGACTGCGCGGATGCGCAGGCTGGTCTGTGCCTGTGTTGTTAAAAAAACCAACCGAAGACAGGTTTCCTCATGACGAGGCCCATATATAAAAATTGACCAGAATCTATTGTTCCATTGTTCGGTTCAAGAAATCACCTTCAGAAATCCTATTTTGGTCAAATCTGACATTGCAAAGTGCTGGTGTGACCTTGAAAATAAAATTAACCCCCAAAACAATGTATCTATGCATTTAGTTAAAATTCACACACTATAAAAAACAGCCTTCATATGATGGTGACCTCGAAAATTATGGTCAAAGTCACCAAATCTAATCAACTCTCTCGAAGTTTTGGTCAAAGTCCATTCACGAAGCAGAGAGTTAAAGCTGATACGCGTATACACAAGCAAACAAGGAATATTTATGTCTCCCGCTGCAACGGTCGGGAGACATATTGTTTTTCCACTTGCGTCCGTCCATCTGTCTGTCTGTCTGTCCGTCACAAAATCGTGTCCGCTCTATAACTTAAAAACCGTAAGTGATATTTCGACGAAATTTCATACATTTGTAAGGCACATTCAGACTACGTGTCATGCACAAGATCCATAGCTCTTGCATGTTAATTTTTCAAATAATTTCCCTTGTTACAAAACTAAATTTTTTGGTCCGCTCTGTAAGTTGAACACTGTTAAAGCTATTTGGTTGAAACTTCATGCACTTCTAGAGCACAATGAAACAATGTGTCACGCACAAGAACCATAACTCCGCTTTGGATATTTTGGAGTTGTTCCCTTTGATCATTTGCAAAGCTATTTCGTGTCCATAACCATTAGAGGTATTTCAACGAAACTTGATACATTTGTAAAACACATTCAGACGACGTGTCATGCACAAGAACCATAACTCTTGCATGTACTTTATTTCCCTTGTGTCTGTTCGTGGGTATCCGTCACAAAACCGTGTCCGCTCTATAACTTGATAACCGTCAGAACTTCATATATTTGTATTTTAGCACATTCAGACAACGTGTCATGCATAAGAACCATAACTATTGCATATATATTTTTCAAATCATTCCCCTTGTAACATTACAAAACACAATTTTGTGATTTTTTATTCCTAAAAGGGGGAGACATCTGTTTTTTCGTTGAAGAACAATTTTAGTTTAAACAAAAATTGTGATTGTGTTTCCCTTTGACAATAATGGCGTTTAAGAAATGAGAGAATGATAATAAGAGGATAAAACATTCTTTTTCATATATTAACGTTTGCCAAGCCCGAGTGTGATAATGTGTTGCAGCCCGAACCGCGAAGCGGTGAGCCTGTGTGATAATGTGTTGCAGCCCTCACGGTGAGGGCTGCAACACATTATCACACGAGGGTTTGGCATACGGTAATATACGGAAAAGAATGTTATAACGTAATTGTTATATACCTTCCTCTCAAGCATCAGCAGTTCTTAATAATTTTATTCAATTGTATGCAGAAATGTCCACCGTAACATCATGAAGCGTACAAGGAATTCACACAGGATATGCGGCAATCGAAAACGTCAATATTATCGACAAACGTAGACAAAAATAGTTAGAAATATAGTTTTCGATTGCCTTTAGTCGCCCGACTGGTGACAATTGGCAATCGAAAACACTGGTTGTCGCAATTTCTGATCCGCGTCCGTCGATTGTTAAGAGAGTTTTTGATTGCCGTATACATCTGGTGTGGAAACAAAATTATTTTTTTTCAACAGAACCATGAAAAATGTAAATGATTCAAAGTAGCCATTGTTTCGGATTGTTTTGGCTATATGTATTCAGTAGGTCTATATTCAATAAACGCTTCAGATAGGCGGCAATCGAAAACGTTAATACTATCGAAGAACGTAGATCTAAGATCGTTAGAAACAGAGTTTTTGATTGCCGTTTGTCGCCCGACTGTTAATTATTCCAAGTAGCCCTTGTTTCGGATTGGTTTTGCCTAGTATTCAGTAGGGCTATATTCAATAAACACTTCAGATAGGCGGCAATCTAAAACGTAATTACTATCGACGAACGTAGATCTTAGATCGTTAGAAACAGAGTTTTTGATTGTCGTTTGTTGCCCGACTGGCGACAAATGGCAATCGGAAACCCCTTTTCTAGCGATTTGTGATCCGCGTTCATCGATTTTTCATAGCGTTTTCGATTGCCGCCTGTCCGATATGATAAAGGAGTGTATTTTATGGTAATTAAAATAGTTTGGTCATTTCTCCATAAAACATTAGCGACGATATATCTTAACTTGCAGACGATGTCCTTGAGCGGGCTTTAATGGCATTGCAGCCCTCTGCAGCCATGTATTAATGGGAATGAAGCCCGCGAACAGTGATGTGTCGCATTGCGACACGTTAAATTTAGATGAAAGTACAACTGTCAGTCAAGTTTCTATAGTAAACACTCATAAGGTATATAACAATAGCGCACAATGCGTTAATAAATGCTTTGAACGACTATTCTGCGTTCGGCGTCGTTCTTTCCTTCTTCTTTTCTTCAGGGAATACGGTGTTATAGTTGGCAATCCGAATCGAAAAAAGATGCATATTTTTTGTTTTGTTGGCATTTTTGAGTACATTTGTTAGACCACTTTTAACATAATATTTAGCATGTGTACAAAGCCATAGGGGTGGATGCCAAGTCTGAATTTGCATATGAAGGCCAGAAATTAGGTCAAAGGTCATTGAGTGCAAAAATGAGAAAATATGTACTACTGTAGAACAACTTTATCTTTTAATATGTTAACATATTTCATTTCAAGCCAAATTTTGTATGCTTATAGTTATAAGTCTGAAAAACGTTGAGAAACTGTTTTTTATAACTAAATTTTCATATGTCGACATAAAAATGGGGTCAAAGGTCATCAAGTGCAAAAATCGGAGCAGTTTTACAAACTGTGTTTCTTTTTTTCTTTGGTCCGACAACAAGATGCTTTTTAAACTCTAAAAAGGGTTGTAGGCTTTCAGAAGGCTTAGATAAACATGTTTATCATTAAAGGAACCCCTTTTGAAGCATCCTTTTATGGATTTTACAAAGACAAACATCGTATTTGTGCAATTCTAACGGAAATTCTCTCTCAATTGGGCTAAACTGAGATATAAGGGCTACTTTGAGATTTTGCTGCACCTCTGAGAAAGTAAAACTATTTTCAGTTTTGGACATGTCTTGGGGCCTTAGAAACCCATAATTTAATAACTTTTCTGTGGTCATTGTTCTATAAATCACCTGTAATCAACGGTACCCTACTGGCATTGAAAATAACAGTACAAACAGTACAAGGCTAATGTTGATTTATGTTAATAGTATTAGTGAAACAGTTTAAGCATTAAATGTTTAAACTAGACATAAAAATCAATTCCATAGATCTGTGATATGTATTTCTACTCGTCAGCGATACGTATGTTACATTTTATACTAAATTGCAGATAATGACTTAACAAATTACATGTATTAGAATAAACCATGATACCTGACCTGAAATATACATGATATTGATCTATATTCTATTTGAAAATGTTCATTTTCATATATTTGAAGTTGTTTATAACTTTTAACTTGCAATGAAGTGAAATAAAGTAAATATTTAAATATGCTAATTAGTATGAAATGTACTGGCTCCAGCATGTAACACATGGCTGCTTACAGATTCATTTTTCTATTATTTACATTGCATTGGAATTGGCAAAATATCTTTCATAATGAAATCAAATTATAACTATATTAACAATAATGGATCTTAAATTGCTGCACATATATTAATGAGGTAACGTAGGTAACAAAGGGTGCCTTACATACATGGATAAAGGTAGTAATTGTTGTTAGGCTTATATAAAATTTGGGTCTGCTCTCCACAATTCGCTTGAATATACTACACACATTTTATTCTATATAAGACTTAATTTAAATGAGTGTTATGGGTTGGTCTGCAATATGTGAATGTGCCATTTCCTGGTCTTACTCAATTACTTTTTGTTATTTGCTTGGTTCTTTTACATTCATATTGCAGTTTTCAGATTTCTACCAATGGTACATAAAGATAATCGTGCAATCTACATCATGATTTAAATATTGACTTAATATCAATAATTTACTTAAAATAGCATAGCAATATTTCATACATCTAGTGGCAAGGCAGGAATTAAGGCAGAGGTAGTGCTGAGTGTCTTCTATAGCAGGTATAGGGCTTTGAAGATTGCAAATAAAACATCGTAGTACAGAACCAGCATGGTTTATGACCAAATATAGGATGTTACATAGATCTAGTATTAAAGATTTTCCTTGTATGCTGAATTCTTTTAATTTTCACTTTTCACTGTTGACAATTACATTATAAAATTAATTTATCATCTGTCCCCATTAAAATCTTCTATGTTTTGTTGAACTATATTTCATATCATATTGTAATGATGATAATCTTATTATATTTTGCAGCAATTCTGATAGAAACCTGCTTGTTAATTATCTTATAGACTAGGGTTGGTTTAGGTAAGGTTACCTGAGCCATATAGCAATCTTGTAAAACATCTGAACATATTTCATGGTAACATGAACAACAAATCATTCGAACATTTTAAAGATCAGTTAACTGTTATATTCTTAAGCATAAAACAAAAACATAACTCCCAAAATTCACTAGTATGGTTTGCATCTCTGAAACTCACAGATTAAACTGAATATTGAAAAAGTAGTGTCACACGCAGCTGATTTCTTTGCTTTTCTTATTCACTAGGTAGTTTGTTTTTAGTTTTGTTTATGCACTTTTTGATTTTGTTGAGCTATTTGTAACCCAATTACATGTTTTATATATGTCCTATGAAAAGTGAGTTATGGTCTGTTTGTTGGTTTTAAAAGGTTTACTAAATTAGGCTTATTGCAATACCACCGATAATGTGAACAACATTGCTGACAACAGCTTGCAGAAAGCATTTTAAGCATAAACTTGCTCACTCTTGTACCTATATCCTTGTAGATATTTGTGAAGACTAACACTGGTTGAGGACTGTCTTGTATATAGTGAAAGGAAAGTAGTTCAGTTTTATTTCAAGTGTAATGCCATATTAAAACTACACATTTCGAGTATGTTACCAATTATAAGTGCTATCCAATCTGATATATTGCACTTGAATCTACGAGCAGTAGATGTATACATTAATGTAAGTCACCTACCCTATATGCAATCAATCCCTGTCTTAGCAAATTGTCATGGTTAACGGATAGATTCTACACTAGAACAGGCGAGTTAACTACCTTAGGATCTTATATACATCAAGCAAATCGGAGATGTTAAACCAATTGATTATGCCAGTTAAAATGTACATATTAGATAACCATTTCAGGACCCATTTACTCTAAATACTAAGAAATGACCCAAACTGATGGAAAACTATGAACGCAATCAAATCATCAGGTGCTCCAATATGGTGAATGCCTGTGTTCCCAAGAAGTCACCAGACATCTGTTTTGGGGAAATTTAATTTGGAATAAAACTTGCATTGCCATTATACAGTTAAAAAGAATAACATAAAGAAACACATGCCAATAACCTTATAGCATTTGATCTCTACCATCATTGCAAAACATTATAAGCAAAATATGTTTAATAATGATACTTAGAATTGAATTTATCGACACTGAAACAATTACAATGTATAAAAAATTGCGCTGTGAAAGACATATATACATATTTTATGATATCTTAAAATTAGAGGTTACCTTTAATATCATATCTATACTGCTTCTATATATGCGTGAATACGTTTGCACAAGCAGCCTGATTTAAAAAATGCTGCTTTTGAATCCACATCATTTCATTAATATGTGCCAATGAAAGGACACCCCTACAATTAAATGTTATAGTTATATGGAGGATTATTCTTAATGTCAGGCGTATTTCCATGATATACCCCACGAAAAGTTAACAATGTTTTCACTGGATGGTCATTATTAGGAATGTACCTGTATGTTAGCTTTACGTTATGTATGTTACCATCTACTAACAGGCCGATGTAGAGACCAATGTGAGGATATATTCCTTCCAGTATATGATATTTACCATATTCTATCATAGTTTCAACACGCCTAATGTTTTATGAAAGGAGGCTTGGTCTTTGTGTTTTCACGAAGCTATGCTTAGTATATGCAATAAACAGGTAGTGGCCTTGTAAAAAGTGTTTTACAATTTCTCATAGATGGAAACATACACAACAAATGTGTAAAATGAGAAAAGAATTATATATTTAAGTAATATAAGCATGAGATCATGGCCAAGTCCTTCATGAAAGCTGTAGCTAGGAACATATACCTTTGAGAAATGACTCAATTTCAGATGGTAAAATGTAACGTAAGTAACAACTTAAACACATCTTATGTATAAAAGGATAGATAATTGCATAAAATGACGTATTCATACAAAGCATTAAACAAACAAAAATATTTCTTTAAAATGAAATGGTTATTCTTAGTTGTATTACATTTTAATTGATTTTATACAGTAACGTACTTTACATGCCTATTATAAATATTTGACCGCGGAAAACTTGATAAATCATTGCTTTCCAAACATGATAGACACACACCTAGTAGGATAGCGATAAACAAGTTCTCCCATTAGGATAAAAGGGAACTTAAAATTTGAATTTTGCCCCTATATAAAAAAATATTGCTACAATTTTCACCGATTTTGCACTTAAATGACCTTTGATCCAAACACACATCATGCCTTGATGATGCTGTTTGTTTATATAGCATGGTTGTAGTATCCAAAAGAGATTTTGCATTACTTTAAATCATAATTTTGGATAGCTAATTGATAAAAACACTAAAATATGAGTATATACAAGAATTTGCACTTAGTTGACCTTTGACCTAATTCTGGGACTTTGGGGCATTTCCAGACTTGGCATCCACCCCTATCCTTCTTAAAACACATCAAGATACACTTTGAGCATGGATGCCAAAATGTACTCAAAAATGCCAACAGAATTTTTTTTTCAGGCTCTGGATGGCCAACTATTAAGTATAAACTAGTTCCACGATTGAGATATAACAAATTCTGTGCCTGTTATTGAAGGGGGCGGGGGCTTGTAGGCTTTGCGAATGATAGACACTACTGTCGAAAGGCGATATTGCTCTAATAACCCCGGTCTGCACTGCAGGTATGATTGGTTTCTTGTGGGTGGGAAGTGGGTACAGAGACAAGCGCGGATCCTGAAAGATTTGTCATAGGGGGTCCAACTTTAACAGCGTTTTTTTTTGTAGTTTTTTTTTTCTCGATGAGGAAATAGAGGATCCAAATACCACTAATAGAGGGCCATCATCGGCCCGTCAGCGAAACGTTTCGCTGCTGTGCGGATGATGGTCCAACATGGATGCTGGCTTGGAAGCTTTGTGATTTTTTTAGGGGATCTGGACCAGTAGCGCTAAGAAACCCTATATTTTTGTGATTTCTCAGGGGGTCCTGACCCCTGCCCCCCCCCCCCCCTGGATTCGCGCATGAGGGACAGATAACAGAGGCAGCCTAGGTGGTACATGTAATCGTGGTCTTCTGGCTTCTGATGATTTCTACCGGCACATAAGTAGTGTAACAGATTGAATTATCAGTGCGCTGTCAAATGAAACATCGGGTGATTTTTGTGACGTTTCACATTTACACGGCTGTCTATCTTCGCAATCGTAACCAAAACGTCTTTCAATAGCCAGTATTTGCATCTTTCAAAATAAAAATGCAAATATTCACATCGGGTAATAATTATAAGAGCGTATCTGATTTATGTATTACTGGGTGTGTACATTATTTTTGAAACTTTGCATACATTTTTGACATATTATCAGGATATGCATGTAGATTCACTGATCATATACATGTAGCTATGTTACTGACGAAATTACGTCTGGCCAGACACAGTCTTTTTTCTACTATTGGCACTGGAAGACAAAGTTAGACACCCATGAACAATCTATATTGTTATATGACTGGAGAGAATCCTGTCTCCTGATTGGCCCAATTTGTTTTCATAAATCTCTATGTCTACCTGAAAACTGGTCTGATCTGGCTCAGAAGGTGATATAGGATGAAATCCAGCTCAAACTAGTTCCCAGAAGTTAATATTTTTGACACTTCTGCAATATCACCCTCTAGAGAGCTAAAAATAGCATGATGAGTATAAAACTAGCATGTGCTGCATGAAATTGACATGATTTGCTGTTTCACATCCCAACAGGTAAACTAAAGACTTTCATGAATTTTAACAACTGTTTTGTTATGTTTTGATTGTTCATTTATCTTTGTTTGAATAAACAAAATGTAAAAAACATTTTTTTGATTAAATTTTACTTTCCACATTCAGAGAATTAATCTACATTTTTAAATTGCAAAATACTACATTAAAATATTTTAATAACAGTTGATAGTCCTTAGGTAGAAGGTTGACTGCAACAACAAAAGTTAAAATAGAAAATTTTCATTATAAGTTGAAAAGTCATATAACAAAACAGTTATTGACTTCAATCTCGGTAGACAAGGATTTATCTACCCTTAAAAGTGATATTCACCTCGGCCTAGCGGCCTCAGTGAATTATCACTTTTTCGGGTAGATAAATCCTTATGTCTACCTCATTGAAGTCAATAATTGTATAATATCACCCACAATAGCGCAGCACATATAATTTATGGGATATGATCCCAGTGGGGTGGGGGTAGGCGTCTCTTGATTTTTTAATATATGCGTATCCTTGATCATTTGTTTCTTGGCTCAAATTTTTGAGTTACTACATATTTTAGCGGTTCACAGAAAAATTATAAGGATAAGGTACTGGATGGGAATAATTTATGGGGCATCAGGGACGTACCTACGTGTACGCAAATAGGCATGTGCGTACAACTTGACGCAGCAATAGGACAGGTTTTTAGGTACAATAAAACCTGTCTTTAGCGGCCATTCAAAAATAGAAGAGAAAAATATCTTCATGACAAAAGGTACCTTCATGAAGGTCGAAAGTATTGCAGAATGCTCCTTGTTTTGAACTGCATTAACCGATTATCGGTCTTGAAAACCCAGTTTTGGACTTGTTTTTGAGTGGCCGCTTAAGACTGATTTTTCTATACTTGATTTGATTTTGGAAGAAAAATGTAGCTAATAGTGTTTAGTTGCGTGTCTTTGGGGCTCATTTTAGCCCTTTGGAATGCCCTAAACCATTTTCTACCACAGGGCTTCACCCCTGGCCCCATATAGGGGGAGTACCACCAGACCCCTCAAGATTGCGTACTCTATAAAATGCCTCAGTAACGCACCTGGGTATACCCGATATATTTTTAAGGGAAAACAGTAGTTGCTGGTGTCTATCATATGTAACAAGAAAAATGATATTGACGGTACCCCCCCCCCCCCCCCCCCCCACACACACCACACACACACCACCACCACCACCACAACCACCACACACACACTCCCTCCTCACACTCACGCTAGTCGCTTGAATATTCTATAACTGATAAGCTACTGACCAAACATCATTTGGAGTTTCTAAGCTTAAAAGGAGGCTGCACAGGCAAATTTTCTGGACCAAAGAGAATTCAAATGCTATTTTATAAGGATATACTTGTAGGCGACCTTACACAACAAGCTGTTTTCTTTGATTTATGCATATCACTGACGAATCTCAATGCTGGTTTAGCAAAACTTTCAGCGTTTAAAGTTCGTTCCCGATGATGGAATTGCGATGATAAGTAGTCGTGAATAATTTGTATGTCAGAAATCGGATTAATTTGAATAAAATCACAAAAAAAAAACTTTAAAAAGAAAGCAATACGGGATAATTCCACTGTTAATCATGTAGATTCTCACTCATAAGCCTCTCCTCAATCGACTGTTTTAGTGATCAAATTCCTAATTCTTCGTGGATTTGACAAAAGATGTAACAGTTGACTTCGTACCAACATTCATTTGTTTTAAATTTCTTTCTTTTGTTCGAACGAACTTAGATTTGACCTAACAAATTGTTTTGTTTATCGACCGGAAATTGTAGGTGACTGGTTCACGTTAATTTTAATGACGAGGTTCGTCATTAGCGCGTTATTAACTAACGTCGGCTTAATGAACCTCTCGTACAACCCACTTTAATGCCGTCATTAACTAATACGTCGTTAGCGTTTTAATAACGTATTAGCCGCTAATTTGTCGTTAGGCTAATGACGTGTTGATACAATCGGATCCAGGAGTGAAACTAAATTTCAGGCACCTTTGAATCGCCGTTACCAAGAGCACGGCCTCCAATCTCGGCCTCCTTCTCCAAAAAGAGCAGAACGTAAAGTGAGGCGAAGGCCCTTCCGGGAAGCAGGCAGTGGGCAAAACAATGGAACACGGTAAGTTGTGTTGACACATTTTCAATCATAAGTAAATTTTCAGCGCAAAACTCGAAAATCTAAGAATGCTATGCTTCGGGCAATTGTTCAAGCTATCCGTAGAGCATGCTGTTTGCACATTTGAGCTTAGTTTGTAAGCGTGAGAGTTTTTCTCCCGTTGCACAGTTGTCCAAGAAACGGTGGTTCCAGCATGGTTTTGCCTTCTAACCAAACGTATAGTAGCGTTTGGACCCTTATTCATACTACCGAGGCCCCTCCACACCCATGTTGTCCCAAATGCAATTTTTCGAGATATTTCAATGATAATTGAGTGATTTAGAGCCAAATTTCTTTAGGAGCAGGAGGCGAAGGGCAGGAGAAGCAGGCTGGGAGAGGAGGAGCAGGCGGCGATGAAATCAAAATTTGCATTGATTTTGCTTATTTTTAATAATATACTTATCCAATCTATATCAAACTTGCATGTATGAATATTTCAAACCACTTAAATAAATCGAAATTATTTCGCTTTAAATGCCACCACCAACGTAATGTGTGGTTCACTTTTTTTCTCATTGGAATCATGTAATGCTCACAGATTAGTGATACTTGTGAATTTCTCCCCAAGTTCTTGGGAAAAGGATTATCAAAAATCTCAGACTGGGTCGAACCTCTGTTTTATACCCACCCCTCTCAAGCTTTGATTAAGAGCAACAATTACTGATGGTGCGAAAGACTTAGACGCAGAAAAAAGAGGAATTCAAACCAAACCTAACCATCATATAACTGATATAACAACTCGTGTATAAGAGCAGTCTCAAAAGATGTTAACTTAGTTATTGCAAATCTGATAATGTCCGTACACGCATTATAAAGGAAACAAAAGCGTTTCGCTTATTCTCCCATTGTGTTGTTTGTTTAACCCAGAGTGTCATGAGCTTGCTAGAGGTATATATATTATAAGAGAGGTATATATAGCAATGTTTGTGATCAGAATAATTCAGTTAACAATAGCTTTTAATCATTCGTATCATACATGCAAGTTTGATATAGATTGGATAAGTATATTATTAAAAATAAGCAAAATCAATGCAAATTTTGATTTCATCGCCGCCTGCTCCTCCTCTCCCAGCCTGCTTCTCCTGCCCTTCGCCTCCTGCCCCTAAAGAAATTTGGCTCTAAATCACTCAATTATCATTGAAATATCTTGAAAAATTGCATTTGGGACAACATGGGTGTGGAGGGGCCTCGGTAGTATGAATAAGGGTCCAAACGCTACTATACGTTTGGTTAGAAGGCAAAACCATGCGGGAACCACCGTTTCTTGGACAACTGTGCAACGGGAGAAAAACTCTCACGCTTACAAACTAAGTTCAAATGTGCAAACAGCATGCTCTACGGATAGCTTGAACAATTGCCCGAAGCATAGCATTCTTAGATTTTCGAGTTTTGCGCTGAAAATTTACTTATGATTGAAAATGTGTCAACACAACTTACCGTGTTCCATTGTTTTGCCCACTGCCTGCTTCCCGGAAGGGCCTTCGCCTCACTTTACGTTCTGCTCTTTTTGGAGAAGGAGGCCGAGATTGGAGGCCGTGAAGAGGTTTTGGCGAAAACTGAACATCCAACCATAAAAACTATGTCAACAGGGCATGCGAGGCATGGATAACTTTTTCTGGCATATCACTGAGTCAAAATAATGAGCGTTTGAAAATAAGGAAAAAATAACGGTAGCCATTCCGGCTCCAGTATCCGGTTTGACGCAGTGAAACCGAGCCTTTGTCACACTTGGAGAAAATACATTTCAAAACTTACAAACTCTTCAACCAAAAAATGAAACGATCAGTTAAATGTGTTCAGAATATTAAATAATCAAACCCTTACATTTACTTCTCACGAAAAGTTCTGTTTTTCATAAACTTTGCGGAAATTCAAAACTGAAACCGTTGTTTTTCAAAGATCGTGTGACGTTGACGTCGCGTACGATTTGGCGTACAAAGTGTTACGTCAAGTTATAGCGTCTTGGGGCTTATTCCGTAGATGAAAACGTCATTGTCTCATTGTTTATGCCCTAACAAATAGGTTTCCCGGTACTATATCGAATTAAAGTATATATGAGACTTTGTCCTGTTTTGTCTTAACGTCGCGCCATCTTGATCATAAGGTAGAAGAAAAGTTATCGAACACTTTGACGTTACCGTCGCAACATTCACTGCCGATTGACCGGAAACTGGAGCCGGAATGGCTACCGAGAGCTTAGTTTCACTCCTGGTCATTACTACGTAATGACACCTTGAGCTTTTGGTTTTGAGGCTATATAAGTGATATAAGGACCGAACTTCAAGCTCCTGTGCATGATTGTGATGTAGAGGTAGACTTTTCTTGGTCGCCAATTAGGGTCAATGTAGGTACATTCGGACACTCTCGTGTTCAACTCTTTCTGGATACACGACATGTCGTACAACGTAACGTTTCAAATGACATATAGATGCTTATATTATTCAAGATATGTTTTAACACAATTTTGTCATGAAAATATGACAAATAACCTTGATAAATCCTCGCTACTCTGCCTTTGATCAGACATTTGGTACAATCGGACAATTGCTGGTACATTCGGACATACAGGCTGGTACAATCAGACAGCAACAAAAGTGACGCACATGGGCGTAGAATCGGTAGACGAACGTCTTTCTATCAGTTGTTATATATTTATTCTCTTACAAAACATATCACTTTGTCCATAACTACTGATCAAGGAATAGTTTCAGCAGCTTCTCCCTTCCTGTTACCGATTCAGAGGACGACAGCAATTAAGCCTTTGTGAGGGAAGAGGGGTGCTACTGATCACCTTGCGCCACCCAATGCCACCCACTATATACTACATGTACTTTATTGTTTATATTAATTGATTAACAGTTTATTAGAATCAAAATATGTTTCTGTGATAGTTTTTAAGATATTATTTTTATACAAGTGCATAACTAAATGCAGACTGATAGGCGAAGAATTGGCCAGTAAAATGCATTTAAGTACCCAACCCTAGTGATGTTGGCTGTTTTAACGCGGTGGCTCTGTTGTTGTTGATTTATTGTTTATAATAAATATTTTTGCTCCAATCGTTTTGTGCGGGGGTGAGGTCGGTAGGGTGTTTGATCCATTTTGTTGCCGTCTGTATTCTGGGTTTCTTTCCATATTTTTCTCTGTGTCTTCTGCATGTTGTCGTCGGTCGTGGGCTTATCTGTGATCTGTGGCATTTCCTTCCTGATCATACTCGCATACTTTTGTATATTAGATATAGCACCCATCATGGTAAGTAAGCAATCGTGTCTAGCAGTGGACAGATAGATATGTGTAGAGAGAGGCCAGGGTTATTTTAAAAAAACAAACATACAAAAAGACCAGTTATTACCATAATCACGTATCAACGCCAACCTACGGCCTCAAGAGAAGAGAGTACACACGAACATCATCAACATAGAACGAACAGGCACAAAGGGTATACTATATAGGCTATTTCAGAGCTGTTACAATCACAATCTTCCAGTTCCAAAGAGTTCACACAGTGGTTATCTGTAGGTAAACACATTTGGTTTATGTAAGGAAATCCTGGAGGACATTAGACGATCTTTGAAAAAGTAAGTGAGTATGGTCAAGAACTACCACAACCACACACTGGAGACAAACCATTAAGTTAGACCATGTTATAGAACAGAAAGGAAGTTTGGCCTAGGTAGGCCTGTGACAAGCGTTTTAATAAATGTTTAAACTTGTTTTGGTGCAAGTTGCATTCGTTTAAAGCAACTAAATCATGCTGTCCGACTGTACCTGCAGTTCGTTTTTATTTGGTTGGTACAGTCGGACACATTTTGTTTGTCAAATTGCAACTAAATCTATGAGATTTTTCACTAAATACATTAAAGGTTACAAAATACAATGTCTGCTAAACGCAAGTGCAGAGAATGCAGTAAGTAATTACCACAATTTAGACTATACACGTGCATATTATCTGGGGCGGTGGTTACTTTTGGTCTGGTGAGATTTTTAACATTTGTAGCTCGAAAGTTTGTTATGACGTAGACATTTTTCAGCCAATGAAAATACATGTACCAAAGATAATGAACTTGCAACGCTGCAAAAATGAAATGACCGTTTTTATTGGCTTTTATCTGGATTACACATAGCAATGACAACCGAAGTCGCACTGAAGTTATCTAAGAAATACGAAAGCGTCCGATTGTACCTACACTGGCCGAATGTACCTACATTGACCCTAAAAGGAAACAAGTATGCAGATCAGCTTGTGAAGGAGGCAGCTCAGTTGGCGAAGGGCACAGAAGATTTACAAGCAGTAACCTCATTTGGCGGCTTGAAATTGGCAGCAAAAGAGTCTGGAATTATGAAGTGGCATGAGAGATGGGAGGCATCAGATAGAGAGTTAAAACATCCTCAAGTCAAAATCCCCCCATAGTCAAAACGTCCCCGAATTGGTCAAAAACATCCCAGAAAATTGGTCAAAACGTCATGGTAAAAAATGTTGGTCAAAACTTCCCCTAAATGATTTTTACTCTATATTTTATGAAATTTTAGGCATAATCTGGGTTGATTGTTTGAATGAAGTTGTTTTAGATAAATTGTTGATGTGAATGGGCTAGCGGGTGTATGAGTTACGCTTACCTTAAATCCTTAATACAGGAGATGAATCTCTACTGGTCTTGAAGACTCCTGGAAGTAACTGATGACCTTACTCCAGGTTGGGCTCCATGACATCATTATTGGTGGGTACGGCTGCCACATTTACGAAATTTGGTAAACGTTTATACGAGTTCCAATAACCGAAACGATTCAGTTTACACAGAACTTTCAGATTTGATTTTTTTCATTATGCAGATCGGTAAAATTGCTGATTTTTTTCCTTGAAAAACTTGTTCCTTGTGCGAATATTGAAATTGTTTGGTTGGGTGTTGTGATCGAACTCATTTCAAGTAATTGGAAAGTGATTGTAACATGCGCAGACTGGTACATTACCGACATTTTCTTCAGTTGCAAGCGTGTAATTAATGAGTTGACACGCACAAGACAGAACTGCCAATCATCACGTGCGCATCGATACACACGCCGACATGAAGTAAGCAAAAAGGTTTAAGCCATACATGCGTCTCCACCAAATAGTAAGACATGCCTATAAATAACTGTTAAAATGCAGGAATATAATTGCTCCAAGCAGTGACTAAGTGAGACTAAATTCGGGACATTTTTACGGCCCATTGAGCCTCTGTCTGCGCAGGCCCGGTACACAAAGAATTTGAAAAAATGCTAAGATACTGTCAGTTGAGCATGTCCGCCGTTATTCTATTGCAGTTGATAATTTATCAAATACAACCGAATCTGAGAAACAAACAAACTGTTTGATAATCCAGAGCGGGATGTTCATTAGAAAAGGCAGTGGCTAGAGGTACGGATCCGTACTCCTAGTATATTCTACCATGTCAGGCTACAGGTACAGACATATAACCCTGATGAGAAGCTATCATGATTAATATAGCTTAATTAAACAAAAACTCGTGTTGCAGATTTACATTTGTTTTGTCCGCCAGCTTTGATCGATAAAGGGAAGCTACTCTATTTACTGTGACCTCATATATAATTGAAACAAGTATAAGCTTATACAAAAGGGTTAAAAAATAACGGTAAAGTTAAAAAAAGAACATAATTCTATATATATATATTTTTCTTATCCTTAACAGACCATGAGTAAAGGAAATTAATCACCTGTAACAAATCAATTATCTTCTCACCAGCAATTATCTTCTCATCTTCAATTAAAGTAACCAATTAACTACTCGTTGGCAGCTGATGAGTGAGATGAGTGAGCAGTGTCAAATAAGCTCACCTGTACTTAACTAAGTAAGTGTGCTGGCTGGGTTTATTTGTTAGGACCTTTAGACGTATGGATAAACTTAATATTTTTTAGATCCTTAAGGTACTTATGTTACTTCTAAGCACGAAAACAAAAAAAAAATTGTACGGACTGACGAACGGACATATGGACGGGTGGTGTGTAAAATTGTATTTTCTATCACTTTTAATGTAAGTTTTTGGTGCTCAAAAGAACAGTCTGATCGTGAAGACTCTTTTGCGCACCAAAAATGTGTATATGAAAATATAATAGTTGATTACGCATTATATCAAAACTAACATCAAAACTAAACATAAAAAAGCGGGCAAGAGTCGGCCTGCCAGCGAAATACCATTTAAATGGCGTTTTGCTAGCGGAATGATATTGGTCCGACATTGTGTGCTGGCTAGGTTTATTTGTTAGGACCTTTAGATTTATGGACAAACTTACTATTTTTTAGATCCTTAAGGTACTTATGTTACTTCTAAGCACGAAAACAAATAATAAAATAGTACTGACTGACGAACGGACGGATGGGCGGTGTGTAAAATTGTATTTTCTATCACTTTTAACGTAAGTTTTTGGCGCCTAAAGAATTGAACATTTTCTTCCTTCTGATACTGGGATCTTATACTTAATTACTTCAAAGATCCTCTGGATTATCTCTGGAAGCTTATACTGAGCCGACCTTGGTGTAAAGACTCCTCCCACCATTTTTGGTGATTCTGGGTAGCTATAAGATAAATATATGGTAGTAGCGCTATTAAAATTAAATTTAATAAAAGTAAAAAAAATTTAATAAGCATACCTACCATATATTTATCTGGAAAATTCCCGCCTCCTGGGAAATACCCCTCAGTCTTGTTTTATATTATTATTAGGCGATCGCTATTGACAGCAGGCTGTCAGCAGCGAAATTGATATTGCCAGCCGGCTGTCACCATATTTTCTCTGCATGGTTGGAATGTAATATCACCTTGGCTTAGAATTGAAGGCTGAAATCCATTAACTTCAGTGAATTGGCGCTTCAAAATATTCTGAGCAGCTAAAATAACCCTATCGTCTAACATTTCCCTTTTTTCAATAGCTAATTTACAATCTATAGTGAGACTTATCGTGTCATTTCTGATCCAGTCATCATTGGGAACATTAGGAATGTCTTCACTAGTTTCATCATCCAATTCAATTACATCAATTACATTTTTACTCCAGACCTCTTTACGTTGCTCAGTTTTATTTTTTCGGTTGAATGTATCTTTGTTAGTTTGGTGTTTCTTATTAGACATATTGTTCTCTTTCCTTTTACGTTTCAAGTCTTTCAACGACAATGACCTTCGACTTTTTGAAAGCTGCCAGAATGGTTTTGTAGACCCTTTTGGTCTCCCTATCCTCGACTTAACAATTGGTATATTGATTGTTGGACGTTCATCATTATCACTTTCGATGCTAGTCTCTTCAAATCTATTTTCAGAAGCTTCCTCCGTAGCTGTTTCTGACTCATGTTGCATATGGTCTGTCTGTTCACTGGACAGGACTTCTCAACAGACTTCTCTTCCATTGAGGGAAACACTTTATCATCAGTGTCATTTAAACTTGAATTTGAATTCAACTCTTCTGTAGAAGTTCTTATGGGAACAACGTCATTGCTCATCCACTGATCTTTCAACTGTTTCAGATGATCTAGTTTTTCCAAGAATTCTATCTCTCCACAGGTTGACAGAAATGAAGCCATTTCTTTTAGAAAATCAAGAGCCTTCAGATATTTTTCAATAGGAGACATTCGGTCTTGTTGACTTTCTTTCTTTTGCCGCATTATGCTAGGGGATTTTGAGGCAGCTGATTCTGTGGATGATATTTTACATTATTTTACAGATTTTTTCTTCCACTTCTCATGTACTAGGGTCTCATCAAACAAATCGACATCTGCATCTTTCCTACTCACAAATATGTGTCTGCATGGCAAACAATAATTAGTGTTTATGATACACGAACAGGTTTTCAAATCTTGCCCCACCTCACAAGCCTTACCATCGGAGACAGACGTTACAGTTAGACGGTCTTCGGCTTTGTTAACTTCATGTTGTATGCTGTAGACCTTTATTAGCTCCCCTCGGATTATTTCAAACGCGAATTGCACACAAATTGATGCATACTTGTTTCTGACATCCTCATTAGAAGAGGTGTCAATCCTTGTTTTAAATGTCTTCTGAAAGTTGTTGAAGGTCAGACAAGCATAGGAATCCTTAACAGCTCTAATTAAATTCCCAACAGCCTCTGGCGATGCATTTTTGCTGAAAGGTATTGTTTAAGTTTCTCATTGTGAGATTCTATCTTGTTGTTCGTAAAATTACCAAAATTCATAATCTTCTTCTGGTAACACCTTACCCACATGTTTCTACAGTTATGCCAGTTGTTATTATAGTATTCACTGAAAAAGCTAAATTTTCTTTGTAATCTTTCATGTTTCTCATAATAACTATCTTCACTATCTGAATACAGGATTGATCTTAACAGTTGTAGCAAATCACGTCTCTCACTGCTAGTGGTTCTGTCAATTTTAGACACTTTTGACTTAAAATATTTCATTACATGGAAAGAACATATCTGTATGTGAGCAGCTGGTAGTTTTTCACGTAATATTGCAATTTCTGTCAAATCTTTATCATTACCACATTTATTTTGGTCAAATCATTGTACTCTCCAAAGATTTCCATAACCCGAGTTAAATTTTCTTTGGTTTCTCTGCGCAGAAATGTATATGCTACAGGCTTACCATTACCATTCTCATCATCCACTTGAATTACATTTAATGTATACCCTTCCAGGTTAACTTTATATGTGTTGTCCATAAAAATCATGTTTGGTGATTTCTGAAACATTGTTTTCATTTCAGATGTTTGTATAAACAAAAGATCTAAATTGCTGTCCACATCAATCTCCACATATGTTGTTGCATTGGCATCATTTTGTGTCAATTCATTCAGCACATCATTAAGTGGCTTGCCTTGAGACTTTCCATCTATTTTTGCAGCTGCCAACTTCTGTCTCACATTATTTATATCCTTATTTATAACATCACACATCAAATTTTGGATTCCTACCTCAAATAATGTAGAAGATATGCTCTGGACACAAAAATTCTAGAAATGAGGTCAGGGTCAACAAGGTCACAGTGACCAAAAAATGATACACTACACATTGCCATCCCAAGATGCATCCACACACCAGATTTTGGATTCCTACCTCAAATGCTCCGTACAGAATTATTATAGAAATGAGGTCAAGGTCACAGTGACCAAAAACGCAACACTCCTAACATATCTGTTTTATAAAAGTAGCACATGTACAGTTTTGAAATCAGATCAGGAACGAAAAATGTAGGGCCAGATCTTAATACAAACTGTTTGACTCCCTGATGGTGTTCATGAAGGAATTATTTGCTAAGATTAATTTAGAAAAGACAGCAGATGACAAATCCCCCCAAAATTCCCAGCAAGCAAAGAGTAAAAGGTGTTTGTCAAGATAAATAAGGTTTAAATCATTTTATGACTAGACTTCAGTTGATGGTACACCATTGCTAATACCTGCTTTTTATCTAACCAAAGCATCTGTTAAGTTTGAAGTTGCTATGTCCAAGGTTTTTAGGAGGAGATGCATTTACAAGAAAGTACATTATTTCACCTTTGACCTTAGGTCTAGGACAAACACGAAACGTATTCCAGTATCCTCTACATCATATGACCTATGCACCTGCAAAGTTTGAAGTTGCTATGTCCAACAGTTTAGGAGGAAATGCATTCACAAGAAATATTTAATTTGAGCTTGACCCAAGGTCAATGTCACATGAAGCACTGCCCTCTATATCATGTAACATATGTACCTGCAAAGTTTGAAGTTGCTACAGCCAATGGAGATGCATTTACAAGTAAATACATTCTTTGACCTTGACTCCAAGGTCAATGTCACACAAAATGTTGCCCAGTGCCCTCTGCATCATGTTACCTATGCAGTTACTACCTCAGACGGCTTAGGAGATGCATTAACAAGAAAAAACATTATTTGACCTTTGACCTTAGGACCAAGGTCACACAAAATTTTGCCAAGTACCGTCTACATCATGTGACCTATTCAGCTACAAAGTTTTGGATTTACTCTGTCAAAAGGTTTAGAAGGAGATGCATTTACAAGAAAATACATTTTGACCTTGACCTTAGGATCAAGGTCACACAAAATGTTACCCAGCACCCTCTACATCATCCTTAAGAAGAGATGCATTTTACAAGAAAATACATTATTTGACCTTTGGATCAAGGTAACAAAATGTTGCCAAGTACCCTCTACATCATGGGACCTATTCAGCTGTAAAGTTTTGGAGTTATTACTTCTAACGGTTTAGGGAGACACATTTACAAGAAACTTGATGCACAGACGGACGGACAGACGGACGGACGACAGACTGGCTATGGTACAAAATTAATATACCCTCTTTTTCTCAAGAAAAAAGGGGGTTTACCAAATGCACTTGGATTATGATCCACTCTTTTGCTACCAAGGTTTAATTGTTACAGGGCAATACTGAATAAATTAACAGACGAAAAAAAAAAAAAAAAGACAAGTAACTTGAAAATGCACTTGTGATAATCCTACACTAGTGCGGAGCCAGAGGGGGCCCAAAATGCCCCTGATAGATCAGGGCTGCAAACCCCTATAACAAAGCTATCTAGGTGGTGGCCCTTTCGTGCAGCCATCTTTGCAGTGGCACAATGGAGGATTTTTTTTTGCTTTAATCCGTCAATGACAAAGCTGGTGTTGTAGTGGCAAACTGCTCAGGCTTAAGACAGGTAACTTAAAAAAGTACTTATGTTAATCCTACACTAAAGTGGAGCCAGAGGGGGCCGAAAGGGCCCCTAATCGATCAGGGCTGCAGGCCCCTATGACAAAGCTTTCTAGGTGGTGGCCCTTTGGTGTAGCCTTTTTGCAGTGGCACAATGGAGGGATTTTTTTTATCTTTAATCTTACATTGACAGAGCTGGTGTTGTAGTAGCAAACTGCTCAGGCTAAGACAGCTAACTTGAAAAATTACTGATGATAACCCTATACTAGTGTGGAGCCAGAGGAGGCCTAAAGGGCCCCTGATAGATCAGGGCTGCAGGCCCCTGTGGCAAAAATATCTAGGCGGTGGCCCTTTGGAGTAGCTATCTTTGCAGTGGCACAATGGAGGATTTTTTTTAGCCTTAATCCGTCATTGACAAAGCTGGTGTTTTAGTGGTAAACTGCTCAGGCTAAGACGGGTAACTTGTAAAAGCACTGATGTTAATCCTACACTAGTGCGGAGCCAGAGGGGGCCTGAAGGGCCCCTGATAGAACAGGGCCGCAGGCCCCTATGACAAAGCTATCTATTATGTTAATCCTACACTAAAGCGGGGCCAGAGGGGGCCGAAAGGGCCCCTGATAGATCAGGGCTGCAGGCCCCTTTGACAAAGCTATCTAGGTGGTGGCCCTTTGGTGTAGCCATTTTGCAGTGGCACAATGGAGGGATTTTTTATCTTTAATCTGTCATTGACAGAGCTGGTGTTGTAGTAGCAAACTGCTCAGACTAAGACAGCTAACTTGAAAAAGTACTGATGAAAACTATATACTAGTGCGGAGCCAGAGAGGGCCCAAAGGGCTCCTGATAGATAAGGGCCGCAGGCCCCTGTGACAAATATATCTAGGCGGTGGCCCTTTGGAGTAGCCATCTTTGCGGTGGCACAATGGAGGATTTTTTTTTAGCTTTAATCTGTCATTGACAAGTAACTTGAAAATGCACTTGTGATAATCCTACACTAGTGCGGAGCCAGAGGGGGCCCAAAATGCCCCTGATAGATCAGGGCTGCAAACCCCTATAACAAAGCTATCTAGGTGGTGGCCCTTTCGTGCAGCCATCTTTGCAGTGGCACAATGGAGGATTTTTTTTTGCTTTAATCCGTCAATGACAAAGCTGGTGTTGTAGTGGCAAACTGCTCAGGCTTAAGACAGGTAACTTAAAAAAGTACTTATGTTAATCCTACACTAAAGTGGAGCCAGAGGGGGCCGAAAGGGCCCCTAATCGATCAGGGCTGCAGGCCCCTATGACAAAGCTATCTAGGTGGTGGCCCTTTGGTGTAGCCATTTTGCAGTGGCACAATGGAGGGATTTTTTCATCTTTAATCTTACATTGACAGAGCTGGTGTTGTAGTAGCAAACTGCTCAGGCTAAGACAGCTAACTTGAAAAATTACTGATGATAACCCTATACTAGTATGGAGCCAGAGGGGGCCCAAAGGGCCCCTGATAGATCAGGGCTGCAGGCCCCTGTGGCAAAAATATCTAGGCGTTGGCCCTATGGAGTAGCCATCTTTGCGGTGGCACAATGGAGGATTTTTTTTAGCCATAATCCGTCATTGACAAAGCTGGTGTTTTAGTGGCCAACTGCTCAGGCTAAGACAGGTAACTTGTAAAAGCACTGATGTTAATCTTACACTAGTGGGGAGCCAGAGGGGGCCCGAAGGGCCCCTGATATAACAGGGCCGCAGGCCCCTATGACAAAGCTATCTATTATGTTAATCCTACACTAAAGCGGGGCCAGAGGGGGCCGAAAGGGCCCCTGATAGATCAGGGCTGCAGGCCCCTTTGACAAAGCTATCTAGGTGGTGGCCCTTTGGTGTAGCCATTTTGCAGTGGCACAATGGAGGGATTTTTTATCTTTAATCTGTCATTGACAGAGCTGGTGTTGTAGTAGCAAACTGCTCAGACTAAGACAGCTAACTTGAAAAAGTACTGATGAAAACTATATACTAGTGCGGAGCCAGAGAGGGCCCAAAGGGCTCCTGATAGATAAGGGCCGCAGGCCCCTGTGACAAATATATCTAGGCGGTGGTCCTTTGGAGTAGCCATCTTTGCGGTGGCACAATGGAGGATTTTTTTTTAGCTTTAATCTGTCATTGACAAAGCTGGTGTTTTAGTGGCTAACTGCTCAGGCTAAGACAGGTAATTTGTAAAAGTACTGATGTTAATCCTACACTAGTGCGGAGCCAGATGAGGCCCGAAGGGCCCCTGATAGAACAGGGCCGCAAGCCCCTGTGACAAAGCTGTCTAGGCGGTGGCTATTTTGTGTAGCCATCTTTGCAGTGGCACAATGGAGGATTTTTTCTGCTTTAATTGGTCATTGACATAGCTGGTGTTGTAGTGGCAAACTGCTCAGGCTAAGACAGGTAACTTAGAAAAGTATTGATGTTAATCCTACTCTAGTGAGGAGCCAGAGGGGGCCCAAAACAAATATTCAAACTTGATTCTATGGGTTATTTACGCTCATAACCAGATTAAAAAACAAAGAAACACTCTAGTCAGGTATCAACCCTGCGTGTTTCAGAAGCACTGAAGTCAGGTATCAACCCTGCGTGTTTCAAAATACTTAAAATATACATAAGCACACTAGTCAGGTATGAACCCTGCGTGCTTCAGAAGCACTTTAGTCAGGTATGAACCCTGCGTGCTTCATATTGACACTAAAATAATATTAAAATCGTCATAAACCTAGGCGTGCACTAGGAAACAAATAAGCCTAGCTCTTTATCTGGTATATGTCGTTTCAAACCCTTTAGAAGACGTTCTTACTAAATCAATGGGCACTGTTTTCTTATTCACACGCATAATAAAACGGTGAATAGGCGCTTTAGTCAGGTATCAACCCTGCGTGCTTTATTTGGTCGCTCTACTCGTGCGCACCCATGACACTAAATCTGACCAACTATTGATCAGTTGTGTCGATATTTCTAAACATAAAAACAAGCCCTAACCCACTGTACAACCCTATTATCAATGTACACCTGAGAACAGTAATCTGCGCTATACTTCCATATCAGAATGTGCGTTTTTCACATGCTGATCAAAGTTCGTTTTCTGTTTTAATATATGGAAACATTGACCGTTTTAATCGTTTAAGCAGATGCCACATATGCAAATGTGCAAATTATTCTTCATTGTGCACAAAAACAGAAGCACAAAGAAGCAAAACATACATTCGACAGCATCCAATAAAGAGTATGCACGTGTGTATAACCAAATAAACGTTTGCTGTTCGCACGTGCGAAGCCACGTAAATGTATTATGTACTTGAAAATCTTTAAATCTGAACAGATAAACAGATTGTTCAGAATTTACAAGATTCGCATTTACTGCCATAATCAGCTGCACAATGGCAATATGCAGTACATGACTATAATACGCATATATTTAAGCCAATATGGCGGTTGCTGTGCGTACATAGGACATTTGTTAACGTCATTCTCTACATAACTAATCAGTCTATGCGTATATACGCACGAATAAAGGCTTTATTTGTGTGCATCTAAAAATGATAAATTACCTTGATTAGCTTATGCGTGCACAAGCTAATTCACACATGAGTAGTATAATAAAATAAGTAAAAGAAACATCTGCTCAAAAATGGTCAAATGTATCGTATATATTTCAAGCAAGGGAGTTAATGCGTTGTCTTCTCCAGTATAAAGAATAGTAGAGAGTTTGTCTCTTTACTCCAAATTGTAGCGTTAGTTGAAAAACTAAGCTTACAATAAAATATGCTTAAACATAAAAAGAATCACTTCGTACT
This sequence comes from Loripinus fragilis, assembly GCA_964019695.1. Classification (NCBI taxonomy): domain Eukaryota; kingdom Metazoa; phylum Mollusca; class Bivalvia; order Lucinida; family Lucinidae; genus Loripinus; species Loripinus fragilis. The sequence goes on along the minus strand of OZ026526.1, from coordinate 20,570,688 downwards.
ATACAGTGCACAATGTGCATCTGATATGAAATCAAGTTTCTACAAACGTTAACTATCTTTATAGCGTCTGATGAAGGGGCCATGTGCCTCGAAACTAGTAACGCGCTTCAGATATTGTTTTCTGAAATAAAGATATATAACTCTCTCCACCAAGCGGTGGTGTTCATAATGTTTAAAGTACGTCTTGTAAAGCACTTTTAATCGAATTAAGCTTTAACATACATGTAGTGGAGACTATGAAAAGAATGTCCTGAATTTTGTCAGCGACTTGACGTTATAACAACGTTGATCCGACGTTGATTAGACGTTGGATACTGATCGCAGATCACAGGCGTGTACTTGTTCCTAACCTTGAGCGAGGAAGATTAAAATTCAAATACCTTATCATTGCGCCAGTACACTGATCCTCAAGGTGATTGTGTCTCAAATTTACCTGCTAAAATGCAAGAACAAACCAGCACAAGTTTAAAAAAGCTAAAACTTGGGCGCATTGTGCTGGGTATGAGGCCTTCCCACCCTGTGAGGGTTACCGGGCAATCTGAACAGGGTGAGGTGGAATGAGACCCTTGCTTCGGTCAGACACCCACAACCCCCCCCATATACAGATTTCATTAGTTTGATCTTTAACATCAAGGTAGCCGCACCCCATGAACGTATGCTACTCAAAGAACGCTAATTAGGCAAACATCAGACATATGGGCATCTAAATCAGTCTCATTTGGAGAAACCAGGCGGCAAACACTTCAAAAGAATGAGACTATTTGATTGACAAGCTAACTAATTAATAGCAACACGTGTCCATGGGATCTAGCATACCTCTTCTATCCTCCATCATTCTTTAATCTAACGTTGACTAGTGCAGATAAAGCTTGGACTACTTGGACTATTATTTAACAACTGTCCTTTTCAGGACATTACATTATCATAATAACACAGTATTCAGTGTTACAGCGTAGAAATACAGTGTACCATTGAATAGAGCACTAAAGTCAGGTATCAACCCTGCGTGCTCTCTGCAACAAGTTGCAGTTCACCAAACCTAGCACTTTAGTCAGGTATGAACCCTGCGTGCTAGCTGCATTAATTTGCAGTGTACTAAACCTAGCACTTTAGTCAGGTATCAACCCTGCGTGCTAGCTGCGATAATTCGCAGTCTACCCTACTCAGCACTGTAGTCAGGTATCAACCCTGCGTGCTGGACACTAATAAATTGGTATTTATCAAATACACAATTTTTTGGTGTCGGTATACATAAGCACTTTAGTCAGGTATCAACCCTGCGTGCTTGGGTAGTTATACACGTTGATCATAAGAATAACCAGCCCTAAAATTAAAACACTATATACCATAAAAACGAAAGAACTACTATTCAGGACCATTAATACACATCTGCACACTCTACACGCATTGTGGGGAAGTTATTCAACACAATCGCATGTTAGATCTTAACTATAACTGAGGATTGATTTGGTATATAGCTATAGGAGGATACTTAACACAAACCCAACGGACATATGAGACCATAATAGGTGCACTGACGGTGTGCACACTATACCATGGTATTTATCTGATCGAGAGATTAGATCAGACTAAATCAAAGGTGTACATTTCAGTTTTTTTAGAAATTAAAAAAAAGACTAAACTAGACCACAATATATCTTTATCGCGTCTGATGAAGGGGCCATGTGCCTCGAAACTAGTAACGCAATTCAGATATTGTTTTCTGAAATAAAGATATAAAGTCTCCATATTAAAGCTACCACACTCAGGCAGCTTCAATACACCTGCAAAAAAGGCTTATACAGCCACCTGAGCATTAGAGGTTCAGGTTACAGTTACACCTACTTACCGCTAGGTGTATACTAGGAAGACCCCTGTATATTGAAAAAATAATAAACAGCTGCGCCTAAGGGATCTTCTGTTGAAAAACTAAAGTCTTATTCACGCCTTTTTTAAACATGGCAAATCCAGAAATTAGCCAGAAAACAGATAAAACTAGGCGCAAATCTCTGGGAATGAGACTATCCACCTCTGCGCAATTTACCGGGCAAATTGACAGGGTGAGGCAGAATGAGACCCTAGCTTCGGTCAGACACCCACAACCCCCCATATATATTTCTTTAATCTAACGTTGACTAGTGCAGATAAAGCTTGGACTACTTGGACTATTATTTAACAACTGTCCTTCTCAGGACATTACATTATCATAATAACACAGTATTCAGTGTTGCAGTGTAGAAATACAGTGTACCATTGAATAGAGCACTAAAGTCAGGTATCAACCCTGCGTGCTCTCTGCAATAAGTTGCAGTTCACCAAACCTAGCACTTTAGTCAGGTATGAACCCTGCGTGCTAGCTGCATTAATTTGCAGTGTACTAAACCTAGCACTTTAGTCAGGTATCAACCCTGCGTGCTAGCTGCGATAATTCGCAGTCTACCCTACTCAGCACTGTAGTCAGGTATCAACCCTGCGTGCTGGACACTAATAAATTGGTATTTATCAAATACACAATTTTTTTGGTGTCTGTATACATAAGCACTTTAGTCAGGTATCAACCCTGCGTGCTTGGGTAGTTATACACGTTGATCATAAGAATAACCAACCCTAAAATTAAAACATTATATACCATAAAAACGAAAGAACTACTATTCAGGACCACTAATACACATCTGCACACTCTACACGCATTGTGGGGAAGTTATTCAACACAATCGCATGTTAGATCTTAACTATAACTGAGGATTGATTTGGTATATAGCTATAGAAGGATACTTAACACAAACCCAACGGACATATGAGACCATAATAGGTGCACTGACGGTGTGCACACTATACCATGGTATTTATCTGATCAAGAGATTAGATCAGACTAAATCAAAGGTGTACATTTCAGTTTTTTTTAGAATTAAAAAAAAGACTAAACTAAACCACAATATATCTTTATCGCGTCTGATGAAGGGGCCATGTGCCTCGAAACTAGTAACGCAATTCAGATATTGTTTTCTGAAATAAAGATATAAAATCTCCATATTAAAGCTACCACACTCAGGCAGCTTCAATACACCTGCAAAAAAGGCTTATACAGCCACCTGAGCATTAGAGGTTCAGGTTACAGTTACACCTACATACCGCTAGGTGTATACTAGGAAGACCCCTGTATATTGAAAAAGTAATAAATAGCTGCGCCTAAGGGATCTTCTGTTGAAAAATTAGAGTCTTATTCACGCCTTTTTTAAACATGGCAAATCCAGATATTAGCCAGAAAACAGATAAAACTAGGCGCAAATCTCTGGGAATGAGACTATCCACCTCTGCGCAATTTACCGGGCAAATTGACAGGGTGAGGCAGAATGAGACCCTAGCTTCGGTCAGACACCCACAACCCCCCATATACCCCTGTGACAAAGCTATCTAGGCGGTGGCCCTGTGGTATAGCCAACTTTGTGGTGGCACAATAGAGAATTTTTTAGCTTTAATCCGTCAATGACAAAGCTGGTGTTGTAGTGGCAAACTGCTCAGGCTAAGACAGTTAACTTGAAAAAGTACTTATGTAGAAATTCACCACAATTCACCATCACAATTTCTAAGAGAGTGTTGTCGAAATTCACCGCAATTAACCATCAGATTTACTTATAGTGTGTTGTAGAAATTCACCATAGTTCACTGTCACAATTACTAAGAGAGTGTTGCAGAAATTGACTGCAATACACCGTCACATTTAGAGTGTGTTGTAGAAATTCTACGTTCAATTTCTCAGACCTAGTGCCTTGATTAAATTCACCGCAAATTCACCGTCACAATTACTTAGAGAGCGTTGTAGAAATTCACCGCAATTAACCATCACATTTACTTATAGTGTGTTGCAGAAATTCACCGCAATTCACCGTCACAATTACTTAGAGAGCGTTGTAGAAATTCACCGCAATTAACCATCACATTTACTTATAGTGTGTTGTAGAAATTCACTGCAATTCACCGTCACAATTACTAAGAGAGTGTTGCAGAAATTCACCGCAATTCACCCTCACAATTACTAAGGGAGTGTTGCAGAAATTCACCATCACATTAGAGTGTGTTATAGAAATTCACCCCAATTCACCATTCAATTTTCTCAGACCTAGTGCCTTGATTAAAATAACCACAAATCACCGACAAAATTTTTCTAAGAGTATGGTCTACAAATTCACCGCAATTCACCGTCACAATTACTAAGAGTGTGTTCCAGAAATTCACCGTTTATTACCGTCACAATTACTTAGAGTGTATTTTAGAAATTCTATGCAATTCACCGTCACAATTACTAAGAGAGTGTTGTAGAAATTCACCACAATTAACCGTCACATTTACTTATAGGAGGTTTTAGGAATTCCCAAAGTGACGTCATTTTCGCGCATGCGCATATCCGTGGCCGTCAACGGTTCGTCCAGCTCTATGGAATCTGTGTTAAATGTGGGTTTATATTTTGAGAAAATGGGCTATTATAGCCAATGTCATATCAAAACTTGTTTGTATTCTTTGATATACATTCAAAATACATCTTACCGATAAATAATGGTTCCGAATAACAAACGTTTATCCATTTAAAAGGCAAAATATGAGGCTGCGGGAAGTCCCGGGGGGCAGAAGTGTCACGCAGAACGCTGATATTTTCTTCAAATATAACCCATATAAAAACTTTAAACATGTAAAATTTTGGTTTGTTTATGCACTTTTATGATGAACAGAGTGAATCCACCTGCTTGTTTGCCAGTTCTTACTCTCTCTCTCTCTCTCTCTCTCTCTCTCTCTCTCTCTCTCTCTCTCTCTTACGCATCCGTGATATCATCTCAAAACCAGTGATTATTGACAGTACAAAATGTAGCTTAATTATGCTAATTAAAAACAGTTAACTTACGATTAATTTGTCCCAAAGAAATAACTAAAATTCCATGTTAAATATTTGATTTTCACGGTTGACACCGATCTAACAGATCCGTTTTATCACCCTCTGTTGAATAAATGAACGACACGCCCCGCGGACTGGCGGAATCAGAGTGTTTTCACAAGTGATTGTGATTGGTGTAATAAAAGAGGGGTTCATAAAAGATCTTTAAAGGATGCCGACATGCTGGACCAAAAATTACTGGGTCCGAGATTATAACACATTTTAACAAGTCTGACATAATGCAACGACACTGAATTCGTTCTCTATAAGTTACATTTTAATTCGTTGCCATGTTTTTGTATAAACACTAGCTAATATATATTGTCTGTCTGTCTGTCTGTCTGTCAGACAGGCCAGTTTCATTTTAATTCACTGCCTGTTTTTTGGAAAAGCACTAGCTTATATATAATGCCTGTCTGTCTGTCTGTCTGTCTGTCAGGACATGTGTATTTATGGTTCTATCCGTCTGTCTGTCTGAACATGCACACGGAAAGGAACATACATGTGCATGTTCAGACAGACAGACGGATACATGTGCATGTTCAGACAGACAGAGGGATAGAAACAAAAATACACATGTCCTGACAGACAGACAGACAGACAGACAGACAGACAGACATTTATTTTAGCTTGTGCTTTTCCAAAAAAACAGGCAATGAATTAAAATGAAACTGGCCTGTCTGTAAATGCGCATATATGTAGGTTTATCAGTCTGTACGCATATACACACTTATGTTTCTATCAGTTTTCTGTCTCTCTGTATGCGCATGTATGCACAAAAGCTTCAGTTAACACATATTTTGTCGTATAACTGTCCACTTCTTCTTCTGAATAGCCATCTTCATCTTACTTATGCTTCCGCAAGTCTGCGCAGGCTCGAGTAAGGCAATGCAACAAGTTGACATTGTGCAGTCTCGAATGAGCCTTCACTGTTCGAGAGGAAAATGTAATTATATTTTAGCGCCATCGTGTGCGCATTCGCTACTCGAGAAGAAAGTCAACATTATATTTTTCTTTTTTCAGCCCCTAGTTTATGTCCACAATCAAATGTACAAGTGTCGACCTTTGAAAACAGTTCAGGCCCGACAAAAAGTTCTCGCGAGAATGCCTGCATAAGCAGACTCGTATCAGCCTTCGCTGCTCGAGAAAAATGTTCTGTTTCTTTTTCATCGCCCATTTGTGTCCTTAATCATCTGCTACTAGTGTCGTCGGCTGATAACCTTTTCAAACAGCTTGGACCCAGGTCAGACCCGGCGAAACTTTCTTGCGAAAATGGCGCACATGTTAAGTCCCGTATGAGCCTTCGCTGCTGGAGAGGAAAGTGTGTTTTTTTTTTGTTTTTGTTTTTTAAGCCCACATTTCTGTTCTTCAACTTCCTCAGTTATTTTATAGCACTGAGTTTTCTTGCAGGAATACGCTTAGGCTAAGTGCAGTCTCATATCTATGGAAGGGTATCGGGCTCATAATTCAAATACGCATTATGCCTTATGCCTGATTCCATTTACGGGTTATGGATGTGTATTATGCTTTATCACAAAGTGTCTGTCAGTTGTATGCATTTTACGTTCTAAAAAATGATCGTGGTGATAATTCCATTTGGGTGTTCTGTATCCCTAATCCCTAATTATGCTTTAACACAAAGTGCCTCTCCGTAATATGCATTTTACGTTCTATGAAAAAGGTCGAGGCGATAAATCCCATTGGTTATCTCTATAAAAATATAACAGTGACTGCATTTCTGTAATTCGGAATTCGCTTTCTACAGAATGGCTTTCCATAATCTGGTTCACCTGAACTTGCGTTTTCCGGTTAACCTGTTTTTGCCAAACCGCAATACGCTTAAGTCTATTTCGACTACGCAACTAAATTACTAGCTTCACCAAAACATGCTAAACGCAAAATTAAAATAATGAAAATAATAAATAATTCTGCAGTAGAATTCTTCTCTACTTTTTGTCCCTCATTTTATGAAAAAAAAAAACAAAAACAAAAAAAAAAACACGCGAGACGATTGAACGTCGTAGCCGTTTTCTGAGTGTCGAAGGCATGGGTGGGGTGGGGGGGAGGGGTACGAGAGGTGGATAACCCCTCTTGTTAGGGGGTGTGTGCGGAGGCCCCAAGAAAATTTTCTAATTCAAGATGTCTGTAGAAGCGATTCTAATGCATTTTGGGGCATTTTTTTTCTTGTCATACCAAGCTTATTTTACAAGCATAAGCTGTATTTCAGATGCTAACGCCTCCTTTTTGAACCCCCCACCAGCAATGTATTAACAACTATTTCGACCCCTCGGTGGGTCTCATCAAACGATGGCATCAAACTTGACAGTTTGCTAGTTATTCTGATACAGATATCTGTTGTTGTTTTAGTTGTTGTTGTTGTTTTTTTGTTTTGTTTTTTTTTGGGGGGGGGGGGGTTGTTGTTTTGATTTTTTCAGTTCTATACATACATGATCATACATTCCCAGGCCTCTAGATAAGAGAGCGTAATTAAAAATAAGTTTCCTATTTCTCAACTAAAACATATGTTGTGAGTACTCAAAGAACTGTCTCAATGAGACGGCTCTTTTGAGCACCCAAAACATATGTTTAAATCTTTATTCTAACAAAACTCGCCTATATAGCCAATGGTTAAACTCAGTGATTTGTTGGTCGATAAATCACTGCATGGACAGGGCACGGACCGGCGTGACGTCATTCGGTCGCCAGTTTGAATTTTCATGGCGCCATCTATCACATACGGCATTGTTACGTTGACAATAGACGGCGTAACGTCGTTTTTACAACTGCTTGACGTTCAAAATGTACGTAAAAATACGCATTTCAGTCTAAAAAAGAGTTGCGGGAAATTCTGACAGTCTGTTCAAGATGGCGGAATCGTTATAGACTATGAAGGATTCATTCATATTTTTAATCTTTTTGTGTGTTAGAATCGAAATAGATTCGCGCTAGCAGTGATTTGTCGCTTAATATATCACTGTCTGTCGGTCAGTCGTTAGTGGATGAATCATTCGCGCTTCGCGCTCATGATTTATTCACTTTAACGACTGACCTCCAGCCAGTGATATTAAGCAACAAATCACTGCTAGCGCGAATCTATTTCTTAACTAAAACATATGTTGTGGACCCAGTTGTGGATACTCAAAAGAACCGTCTCGATGAGAACGGTTCTTTTGAGCGCCGAAAACAAATGTTAAAACTGACGGATAAGAAAATATTCACAATATTACGCTGATGCCGGTCTGCGTAGCGCAGTCGGTAGTCTGACTGCAGATCCAGGGGTCGCGAGTTCGATCCCGGTGCGGTCCCATACTTTCGTGGAGATCGATCATGAAATGATTTCTACGGTCTTTCTCCTCCCTTCCGCTGATTCATTCAAGAAGGGTTGTTGTCAGTTACAAACAAAAGTATGTGCACGAATTACTGGTTAACCGCTTGTTTAAGGCTGCCCAGGAAAAAGTGTGGTTAGGTGAACTGATCGTCCCGCAATAACCATAGCTGTTGACTTGGGACGTAAAGCAACAAAACAAACAAACAAAACAATATTACGCTGGAAAATTTTGCTTATCTAGACATATACATGTCCGAGTTAATATAAATCAAGCTATAAAAATGTCAATAGGAAAATGAAAAAATGACCCAGATAAAAAGGCATATTCGGCCTAAAATTAGTGGTCCTGCTAAAACCTTTTTTGGCCAAAAAAAGTGGTCCGGTCATGGCAGGACCGGCCGTACCGCCGACGACGGCATTGTCTTAACTGTTGAGGCCCTCTCGGAGTGGGGAATGAGGGGGATACCTGTTCCTTTGTTCTCTTAAATAAATTGGATTGTTCCCCTGCTCCCCAAAAATCGAAAACTTGCTTTCTTATGTTCCCTGTTCCCCAATATTGTCTTTGTTCCCCTCAAAATTGGCCTTTGTTCCCCTTAAATCAATGTCCTTTTTCCCCTGTTCCCCAAAACTTCCGGAGGGCCTCAATGTTACAACCTATGTCTTGACGAAAACTATAATTTTCCAAGGTTCCAGCTCCACATTTTTATACACATGAACCCCCTTTCCAGAAATCCTGGACCCACCCCTGACTGACGGGGACTACTATTCTACCTAAGAGGCTAAGACAACGGATCAAGAACCGCTACTGGCTGTTCAGAGACTAGCGGATAGCCGCACAAAAGATCTATGCCTGCCCAGAAGTATTCTTGTCATCATTTATAGCAGCATAGGCGTCTCATACATGTACAGCGTATTGTGTTCAGTCATAAATCGATTTGCGACAACATGAAAAGCCGAAATGAGACTTTGTTGTCAATTGAAACGCGCATTGCAAGAAAGCAAATAACAGCTATTTAGAGAGATAAGAAACTTTGAAAGAGCTAATTTCGTGGATTGAGAAAACCCATAAAGCACATAACATAATGATTAAATAGCATCAAGCGTAAAGGCATTTTGCAGAATGCAGAATGCATATTGCTGAAGCGCACTGTCTGTTTTAGCAAATAAGAAATACACATTACTCGAATGGAATTATGACAGGTAATTGGGGGTACAGAACACCCAAATGGAATTATGAATTATCACCACGATCATTTTGTAGAATGTAAACTGCATACAACTGATAGACACTTTGTGGTAAAGCATGATAAACATCCATAACACGTAAATGGAATCAGGTATAAGGCATAATGCCTATTTTAATTATGAGCCCGATACCCTTCCATACATATCAGCATTCTCTGCTTGAGAGGAAAGTGTTGTTGTTTTTTCAGCGACCATCTCATTCTGTCCGGTTTTTTTTATTTCCTTTCTTTTCACAATCATCTATTCAGTTTTGTTGAAATAGCTGTTTTAGCAGTGTGTGTTCTTGAGAGAATGCACACATAAGCCTTCGCTGCTCATTTTTATACCCCGCCACTAAAGTGTGGCGAGGTATTATGTTATACCCTTCGGTGTCTGTCCGTCCGTCCGTCCGTTCGTCCGTCTGTCCGTCCGTCCGTCCGTCCGTCCGTCCGTCCGTGCTCACCATTTCCAATCGATAACTTGAGTATTTATTCACGGAATTTTTTCAAATTTTGCATACATATTGTTATCGGCGATGAGTGGTATGGGATTGTTAATGGGCAAAATCCGTCCATTTTTAACGGAGTTACTGCCCTTTTTCGTATTGGAAAAATGGTTTCTGGCCTGTTATTCCTTTACTGTTCATGATATCTGAATGAAACTTCACAGATATGTTGCACATCAAAGGTTACATATTGTGACTAAGGACCGTCACTCTGACCTTCCCAGTTTGTGAGTTATCTGCCCTTGATAGGTCTGAAAAAAGGTTTTTGACCTATTGTTCCTTTACTATGTGGAATATCTGAATATAACTTCACAGATATGTTTCACATCAAAGGTAACATATTGTGACTAAGAACCGTCACTCTTACCTTTCCCGTTTGTGAGTTATCTGCCCTTGATTGAATTAAAAAATGTTTTTTACCCATAGTTCCTTTACTATGTGGAATATTTAAATGAAACTTTACAGATATGTTTCACATCAAAGGTTACATACTGTGACAAAGAACCATCACTCTTACCTTTCCAGTTCTTGAGTTATCTGCCCTTGATTGATCTGAAAAATGGTTTTTGACCTGTAGTTCATTTACTATATGGAATATCTGAATGAAACTTCACAGATATGTTGATCATCAAAGGTTACATATTGTGACTAAGGATCTTCACTCTTACCTTTCCAGTTCATGAGTTATCTGCCCTTGATTGATCTGAAAAATGGTTTTTGACCTGTAGTTCATTTACTATATGGAATATCTGAGTGAAACTTCACAGATATGTTGAACATCAAAGGTTACATATTTTTAGTAAGATTAGTCACCCTTACCTTTCCAGTTCATGAGTTATCCGCCCTTGATTGATCTGAAAAATGGTTTTTGACCTGTAGTTCATTTACTATATGGAGTATCTGAATGAAACTTCACAGATATGTTGACCATTAAAGGTTACATATTGTGACTAAGGATGTCATATCACTGTCTATCTCAGTTCTGTTGCTATTTTGGCATTATATATCTCACAAAATAACTTTTGGTGCCCCCAGCAGTGGCGGGGTATTCTGCAGTGCTTGCGGTGCTTTTATTTTTATATACTTTTGGGTCGAGTTGCCCTGCATCCAAGATGAATTCCTACACGATGCGACATGGTGAAATTTTGTACATGCAATTAAATAATGCAATGTTCATATATTTCAAAATGTGTTCCATTTGTAAGTTATTTACAATAATAGTTGAAAATATCTATATTCGGTTTCAGAGTCTAGTTACATAAAATAAATAAAAAAAATAAACAACCGCCTTGTTTATTGTTAGCAAACACTTTTTAAAGAAAATAAATGAAGTGTGTCATTGACAAAAGTTCGTTAATTATCAAAATAGTTGCCTTCAAATGGTTATTTTTTGTTGTGTTAAATTGAATTGAAAAGTTTAACGGCTCCCGATTTATTCATTTCAAACACAACGACAGACAAATTATCTCAATAAATGTTAATATTATTTGACGAAGTATTTCTAGATGCAGTCAGGATGCATGTACAATTCACATTTATATAAATTAAATAGCAAATTGTAACAAGGGAACTTAAAACCGGTGGAAAATGTTGAAAATTCTACTGCTTTCCCAATCTAGACAATACACAGTTGACGGCCAGTATATCCCAAGTCTATTTATAGAACCGGAAGTACGTCACGATAAAACCTCCTATAGTGTGTTGTAGAAATTCACCGCAGTGTACTGACATGAGCTTTTATATTTTTTTTATTTTCGTGATCTCTTACATGAAGGATGAGCCAGTGCACTCTGATCAGGGCTCATCTGCCCCATCTGGTGGAAAATATTGTGGACAATATGAGCAGAGATCAGACTGCTCCCTAACTTGCACTCTGATCAGGGCTCATATTCCTTGCCCTTGTGATAAAGCTAGTCTGGCAGAAAAAGATTGTGAACAACATGGACCAAGATCAGACTGCCCCATTAGGTGCACTCTGATCAGGGCTCATATTCCTAGCTCCAATGATAAAGGTAGTCTGGTGGGAAATATTGTGAACAACATGGGCCGAGATCAGACTGCCCCCTAAGTGCATTCTGATCAGGGCTCATATACCCTGCCCCAGTGATAAAGCTTGTCTGGTGGAAAATATTACGAAAAACATGGACCAAGATCAGACTGCCCCATTAGGTGCACTCTGATCAGGGCTCATATTCCTTGCCCCGTGATAAAGCTTGTCTGGTGGGAAATATTGTGAACAACATGGGCCAAGATCAGACTGCCCCCTAAGTGCACTCTGATCGGGGCTCATATTCCTTGCTCCCATGATAAAGCTAGTCTGGTGGAAAATATTGCAAACAACATGGACCAAGATCAGACTGCCCAGATCAGGGCTCATATATCTTGCCCCCCCCCCCCCATAGTAAAGCTAGTCTGGTGGAAACTATTGTGAACAACATGGGCCGAGATCAGACTGTCCCCTAAGTGCACTCTGCTCATATTCCTGGCCCCCGTAATAAAGCTAGTCTGATGGCAAGTATTGTGAAAAAATGGGCAGAGATCAGACTGCTCCCTTAGGTGCACTCTGATCAGGGCTCATATTCCTTGCCCCCGTGATAAAGCTAGTCTGGCAGAAAAAGATTGCAAACAACATGGGCCGAGATCAGACTGCCCCCTAAGTGCACTCTGATCAGGGCTCATATACCCTACCCCAGTGATAAAGCTTGTCTGGTGGAAAATATTGTGAACAACATGGACCAAGATCACACTGCCCAGATGCGGGCTCATATTCCTTGCCCCCATCATAATGCTAGTCTGGTGTAAAATATTGTGAACAGCATGCGTCAAGATCAGACTGCCCTCTTAGGTGCACTCTGATCAGGGCTCATATTCCTTTCTCCCGTGATAAAGCTAGCCTGGCGGAAAAGATTGCGAACAACATGGGCCGAGATCAGACTGCCTCTGCTTATTTACTATGTCTGAAGCATATATTCAACTGTACTCCAGACTGTTTTAAAATGGAGGCAAATGCTATGAATCCTGGTCAGACTGCTTCTAAAAATGAGTTTTATATTGCCAGAAAAGACATATCATACAACATAGGTGTGCTTACAACCGAACATCCCGCCTAACATAATGTAAAGCTATTAAAATGTTCAAAAATGTATTTACCTGGAAAGATGATACAATGTCCTTGATTTCTGGCCAAAGCTGTTCAATTTTGAAGCCCCGGAAATGATAACATAACAATTCTGGAATCTTCTATGTATTACACACTTGGCTATGTCCAACTATCAGCGTCATTGTTAGACTTGAATACTCATAAATAAACGAATAATGTAATGGAATCCAACTTCAATTCCACAGTTTATATAGGCGTTCAAAGAGTAATAATAACAAAACCTTAATTGAAGCCATATCTCATTTTAAAATTGTTGTCAAAGAAGATCACCAGATCAAAGCAACTAATGGTGAAGATGAGCCAGACATTTTTCACACCTTTTACAAACTGGTGACTCTTAACTAGTCTTGGGATATACTTCACATTGATGTCAATTATGTCAATTAACTTCTGTTCTAATTCTTTAAGGACATTCTTTAATTGTGACAGTAAATTTGGTAATAAACAAAAAAAATCAGATTAAAAAAGAATAAGTTAAACTTGAAAAAAGCAGATAAAAAGTAAGTAAGTATAAAGTACATGTAAGTAAGTAGAGACTATGTGAATCTTCGAGGTATCTTAATTAGTCACCTAATTAGCTGTACAATAACATATTCAGCAAGTAATAATAGGGAAAACATAATAGCTACACAAAATTAAAAACTGCCATACTAAAAACTTTTAAGCATATGCATCACACTTTTCTCAAATTATTATCCTGTATAACCATGAATATTCAATCAGAGTGGACAACAGTAAAGATCCTGATCAGATGGCCATCTGGATCTACAGTGTTTTCAACAAAGGATAAATCCAGAGTCGGCAGGACAATGGTTAATCCATTATGACTAGCAACTGCTTGCCAACAGTGAAGAACCTGATGAGTTTAATAAAAAGTATATATCTTTTCAGTTTTGTTTAAAGCAAATACCGTACACTATTTGACCTATCTAGAGCACATGCTCAAGATTATAAGCTCACCCTGAATTAATGGCTCGCTAGGATTGTTTACACTTTATGAACTTTATATTTTCCATTTTGAAATAGTTCCACGCACTGTGTCACAGTGCACCTATTCGGTTGAATATGGTACGGCAATATTCTATTATTTCTGCATATGCTCTGATAAGGGCACACCCAGGGTTCTCAGTGCTCCTTGAATCCTGTTAATGTACTCAGAATGGCCAAACTTTTAGGATTATTAACCATTCTGGATGCAAAAGGGTTGGATGAACATGATACTACTAAGACTTTAGAAACCACATATTAACAGTATGAAGTAAAAAATAATTTAAGCTCAGATTTATCCTTTTTAAACAATGGTAAATCACAAGTTGTTCACTATTGATGAACTGTTCTCCAGTCTTATTGAAGACTTTAAAACCCTAATTTGAGCAAGTTTTTACTTAAGGAACTGGATATATAATAGTCTAAATGTGCTACAAATATAATGTATAAGCGCTGTACGTGGAAAACCCTAATATCATCCACAAATTATACTGGATAAGCGCTGTACGTGTAAAACCCTAATATCATCCACAAATTATACTGGCTGTCAGCAGCGAATTGCTGGAGACAGCTGGCTGGCAATAGCGAATTAGCTGGTGACAGCCGGCTGGTAATAGGGAATTCGCTGCTGACAGCCGGCTGTCAATAGCCACTGCCTAATTATTAATAATATTTACAATTTTTATGAAGTCACACGCACTTCCGTGCTTCACTTCTGGTGAATCTGTGACGTCATTCCAGTCTATAATTAGTCCTAAACAGGGACACACCAAGGTCACAGCTCTTAAGTTTGTATTGGTGGCAATAGGTTTGTAGCTATAAGATAAATATATGGTAGGTATGCTTATTAAAATCAATTTTACTTTTAAAAAATTTAATTTTATCCCTTAACACGGCAATCGCAACAAAAGTCGTCTGCTTTTCTCGTCTGCTGAAATGTATAAGAAGCCTCTATGGCAAACAGTGTGGACCCAGATCAGACTGCTCCTGGGTCCACGCTGTTTGCTTCTATACTTAATTAGTCAGTAATGTTAGGCAATTATTTGCAGCAGGCGACTTCAGCAGACGACATTTTCAGATACATTTTTTCTTGGGGCTTTAAGGGTTAAAGCCAAATCATATGCAAGACTTGCAAATTATTTGCACTCGCTAATATGGCATCAAATTTTATAACTGGGAATAGCACTTGGAGAGGGAGTCTTTTTCTTTTCATGTAAAATCGTCCATGGATGGCAGGCAGTAACTGCCAAGGCAGCCAATGACAGGAAAGCTAGGAATGAACCCTTAGACATTGAAAAGTATTACATTACTCTGAAAATGACAAAACTCTTTAGAACAACATAATATATTGCCAAATCTGATAGACCATTCTCTGACTTTCCAGCCTTAGTAGAGTTGCAGCCTTAAACTTCTCAGAGTTAATTTACCTTTAAAAAAATAAAACAACAGCTTATTTCTGAATTTCTGCTCATAAAACTAAAATTGTCGAAAATGCAAGTTGTTTTTCCATTTAGCAAGTAGCCAAAAAATTCACTTGCAAAAATATGCAAGTTGAAAATCTGGCTAGATTCGAACCCTGTCACAGGACCAAGAAGGCACCACGCCCATATATGGTAAAAACCTTTTAAAAATCTTCTCCATAACCGGAAGGTCGATGACCTTGGGACTTGGTATGTAGCATAAGGGATGTGGGGCCTACCAACGAAGTTTGTTATACCCTCGGTACGAAGTATATAGGGGGTATATAGTTTTTGCCTTTTCTGTAATTGTGTTTGTCTGTCTGTTGGTTTGTCTGTCTGTAAACTTTTTTTTCCGTCAAAGATTTTTCAGCAACTACTTGGGTTAGGATTCTGAAATTTGGTACAAAGCTTGATAGTGATGAGTTGTATTGTGAAGTATATAGGGGGTATATAGTTTTTGCCTTTTCTGTAATTATGTTTGTCTGTCTGTTGGTTTGTCTGTCAGTAAACTTTTTTTTCCGTCAAAGATTTTTCAGCAACTACTTGGGTTAGGATTCTAAAGTTTGGTACAAAGCTTGATAGTGATGAGTTGTATTGTGTAAAAAAGAACAGCCACATATTGAGAATGTAGGACAAAACATCCCGGGACAAAACATCCCATGCCATTTTTTGCCACCCCGGACAAAACATCCCGCATCAATTTGCCACCCCGGACAAAACATCTCATGCAGTTTTTGTCACCCCGGACAAAACATCCCATGCCATTTTTGCCGCCCTGGACAAAACATCCCATGCTACTTCTGCCACCCCGGACAAACATCCCACACTCTGTTTAAAGCCTATGAAAGTGCATAAAACATCCCATTTAGTTAATTGTCACTATTATTATTGATATTCTTAATGTACCATACCTATTGAAATGATTGGAGATCAAAGGTAGATAGATAATTAGACTAATTAGACATATGTTTCTCAATTATAATAGTTTGTTTGACCCAAACTGTAAATGATTTCTTTTAAGATGTAATTGGCTTCTTAACACACAAATTTAGTTGTTTGTCACAAGAAGATATAATTATCTTTAATTAAATTCTATTTACATTGTGAAACTGCCTTTCAATCAATTTAAGATCTAGTTTATATCATTTGGACAGTCTTACTAGGGCATTCCCTGCTAGTACATGTCATAGTAGATGAAGGTCACAAATGAGACTTACCCTGAAGAAGCAGTCTGAGTATGGGATGTTTTGTCCGGGGTGGCAAAAATGGCATGGGATGTTATGTCCGGGGTGACAAAAATGGCATGGGATGTTATGTCCGGGGTGACAAAAACAGTGTGGGATGTTTTGTCTGGGGTGGCAAATCTTTGTGGGATGTTTTGTCCGGGGTGTAAAAAAATGGCATGGGATGTTTTGTCCCGGGATGTTTTGTCCGGCTCCCACATATTGCTTATCAGTCCCTTTATTTGTTCATTTTTCTTTCTCTCCAATGGAAATTTCTGTCACAGATTTCTCAGCTCCTATTGGAGCCAGTGTTTGCAAATTTTGTGTACATCTTCAGGATGGCAAACTGTACTGTGTAAATGGAAATTAAGATGCTAATCCTCATTTTGCCTTCTTTTTTCAAATTTTTATTTTTTCTTTCTTTCTCTCTTATATAATACATATGGACATTTTTTCTGTCAAAGATTTCTCAGCAACCATTTGAGTTAGGATTCTGAAATTTGGTACAAAGCTTGATAGTGATGAGTTGTATTGTGTAACAAAAGAACAGCCACATATTGCTTATCAGTCCCTTTATTTGTTCATTTTTCTTTCTCTCCAATGGAAATTTCTGTCACAGATTTCTCAGCTCCTATTGGAGCCAGTGTTTTCATATTTTGTGTACACCTTCAGGAAGGCAAAGTGTACTGTGTAAAGGGAAATTAAGATGCTAATCCTCATTTTGCCTTCTTTTTCATTTTTTCTTTCCTATGGAAATTTCTGTCACAGATCTCTCGGCTCCTATTGGAGCCAGTGTTTTCAAATTTAGTGTACACCTTCAGGTAGCCTAAGTGTATTGTGTAAATGAAAATAAAGATGCTAAAGCTCATTTTGCCTTCTTTTTTTATTTTTTCCTTCTGTCACTCCTATATTACACATATGGATGTTTTTTGTCAGAGTTTTCTCAACAACTACTTGATTTAGGATTATGAAATTTTGTGTACACTTTCAGGTAGGCAAAGTGTATTGTGTAAATGAAAATGAAGGTGCTTATCCTCATTTTGCCTTCTTTTTTCAAATTTTCAATTTTTCCTTCTGTCATTCTTATATATTATAGTTTTCTCGGAAACTACTTGATTTAGGATTGTGAAATCTTTGACAATTTTGTCTTTTCTCTGAAAGTGTTACAACCTCTGATGGCTACCGCCGGGGGTATGTGAGCTTTGCTCACTTCTTGCTATATTTCAAATGATGATCCTTGGTTGACCTTGTCTTACATAATGTCAAGGTCAAATTTCTTTTCTAATGCATTTTAATGGGATTTTTTTTTGAAAAGTTGAATCTTTGAAAACTTTTGGAGTCAAAGCCATTATTCTCACATTATATGTTAATTATAACAAGACAATGGCTATAGATAAGTTCCAAAAGTCAAGGTTGACTTTTGACTTTACAGCCAAGGTCACCCATATTGGAATCCCATCAATATATTAAAACATAATTTTCTCAGAAACCATTAATTTTATAGCTCAAATCCTATATGAAGTCAACATTTATTCAAATTGTTTTGGTCATGTATGGTAAAAACCCTTTAAAAATCTTCCCCAGAACCAGTTGGCTGATAATCTTAGGATTTGGCATTGTAGCATTTGGGATGTGGGGCCAACCAAGTTTGTTCAAATTATGACCCTTGGTTGACCTTGACCTTCTTAATGTCTAGGTCAAATTTGGTTCCTAATGTATTTAAATGGGAAATGTTTTGATAATTGATTTTTCAAAAACTGTTGAAACCAAAGTCATGACCTGACAAGTCATTCTCATGTGAGCTAGGGCTTAAGGACACTCTTGTTTTTAATTCCAGTATGAAGTTTACAAGCCAGCAAAAATGGTTTTGAAGATATATCTAGAATTGGCCCTGTTAGGTATCTTCTTAAATGGTGAGTTTGTTTACTATAAATTATTCATTAAGACATCAAGCTAAAAAAGGTTCTGCTGTCCCACCCCCAGGGAGTTTTGCAGACATATCCTATCTTAAAGAACAATCCAAGCTGCCTCGAATAAGAGAAGCCTGTTACAGCCTGTAACATATGGGCCTCGTCACAAGAATACCCGTCTTCGTAGTTTGTGAGCAACAAAGGCGCAGACCAGCCTGCCCATCTGCACAGTCTAATTAGCACCTTTGTTATTCACTTACTCAAAAGTATTATATCTAGAATTGCTACGAATAAAATTTAATTTTCTAGCACATCTCTGTAGCCAGAGTTCTCACTAGGATTTTGAAAACAGGATTCATAGAATCCATCCCTGGAAAAAGTTGGAGTCAAAATTGAAAAACTGGAGTTTGACCAGGAAAAGTTGGATTTTTTAGTTTTAGCCGAAATATAAAAAGTTTGATTTATGGATGTAATGTCTTTTATACTGCAAAATGGCAATTTCAAAATCCTTGTGAGGACTAGCTGTGAACAAAAAAGATTTTAGACCAAAAATAAAGGTTTGTATCAGCTAGGTTACCGTAACAAACTTAAGTCCCCCTCTTCCCCAACCCCTACACAATATTTTCTAAACATTGTTGGGGATTTTAAAGGGGTTTGGCTATATTGTTTTCCCACCTTCTCTATTATAATATTTTTTTTTTCATATTTTAAAATTTCATGCATCATGAAACACATATTTTTATGTTTGGCCTTAAAATGAAAAGCTTATACTATTGATACATGTAGTTGTTTTTATTCATTTACAAGCAGACAGACAGACAAACGGACAGACAGACGGATAGATCTTTGCAGATGTTTAGATTTAGTTCAATCATTTAATTATTTGCATGCAAGTGCTTTTTGCGCACCAAGTCTACGGCGATTGTTCCAAAATTAAGATGATTATTTTGATTTCCTAGCTAGATCTACGTGCGAAACGATTTCAATGGTTTAAAATGAACGGGTTTTCTTGCTGAAAGTCATTTGTTTGCATTTAATACCCTAAAAATAGTTTATTCGATGGAAAAAAACGCCGATAATTGATTGCATCACTCATTTGTTGCTAATGAGGCTTCATTCGGAACGTTGCCTTATCGGACGTTATCCTATTTGGATAACCAATGTACCGATGTCTTCAGCAAATCTTATTTTTATGTGGAATTCGAGCTGTGGAAGCAATTTAATGTGTTCAAAAAAGTAAGAAACATATTTCAGATTTGATTGAGACAGACAGTCACGAATGCGCGACTATCATTTGTTTACACGCACTCGGAAAAGTTAAAACCAATCGACCACGTGCTTCTCAAATTTGCATAGGCGTAATTATTGTCCTGTCAATAAAGACGCAGTCGCTGTGCGACGTTCTGATTGGCCAAGAGCTAAATGAGATCACACCTACTGCTATCGAAGGACTGGACATTTTATGACAAACCCTGGGGCATCCGATTAGCGGCGATCTTCTGATCTTTGTGGCGGAAGCCAAATTTGGACTCCGCTGTCGTCTTCAGGTGTTTTTAAGGAGCAGAAAACAAATTGGCGTAAATTAGAATCCCCAGCAGGAAAATGTACGCGTACAAAACCAAAAGTTGGCGTAAAAATACGCCTGATTCGGCGTTTCCGAGAACTCTGTGTAGCTGAGGAGACTGGTTTGAGCATCCCTTTGCCGTAAACCCCGAAGACAGGTTTTCTCGTGTTGTGGCGCATATATCAAATTAAAAGTAAAAGGAAAGTTTGTCTGCAGAAAGAAGACATTATTAAACACCAGCTGATAAGTTTTTAGAACTAATTTTTCACAATAACTTGTGTGTCTTCAATTTTAGCAATATGTGTTCGCGATGAAAGTTGTAGAGGAGAATTTCCGCCAACTTCTCCAAAAGGTCTTGTGCTTGTGGCGCAAACAGATTTTTGTGTATATAGATGAAGATTTTGCAATAAATTGATTTCGTCCTAGATTTCTTAGTCTTCTTATGACAGGTAAAATTAGTATAGGCTTGATAGAAAGAGGTAGTTTCAAAAAATATTCGGTAGTGGTGCATATCCCGTTATTCAAAAGCTGTGCATAACATAAAACTGCCGTTAACATACTCAGAATTTACCATGCATATGCAGAATCAACTTAAAGCAGGCTCATTTGTAGGAACAAAGGCTAGGTTATCGCATGACGTACAATTTTTCTCTTATGCGCGTGCTATGAGCTATGAAATGAACGGTTTTGAGATGACCCTACTAGCTTAACGCACGAGCGAATCAGGTGAGATTTCGATTATATTTGAACAAGCCATCTATCACATTAGTAATTGAATTAGGGTGGTGCATTGTAATTTTTTGACTGACATCTTGGACTTGGTTTATTTGCTTTGCTTTAAATGTTCAAAGAGTGCATCTAAGCACAGATGAACCTGCAGCATCTAGGATGTTGGAACCATTTGGAGAAGTTGGCAGAGATGTTCCTGAATACTTTTCATCGCCAACACATTTTGCTAAAATTGAAGATAAAAAGTTATTGCGAAAAATAAGTTCTAAAACTTAACAGCTGGAGTTTAGTCTGCATACATTTACAAAATTTGAAAGCTTTTTGAACAAGATTATGGCTTCTTACAAAGTTATTTGCGTTACATCTATCTAGGTTAAAATACCCTTCGAAAATAGCCCCTCATCCAAGCTTTAGTGTAGGTTGAAGGGCATTATTGAATTAAAGCCAGAGGCTGAGCATGTATACAAAGCATATCGTTCCAATCCGTTCAAAACATCCTCTTTTTAAAAACAACAACTAATTCTTGTTCTGTTGACGACATCACATCACCACAAGACCTGATAGCGACATAACTGCCAACAAGTCATAATTTGAAGAATCAAAAGTTTTGTTGCGATAACAAAAAAACCCAGATAGGGTGGGTCATTCTCATATACTATCAATGAAACCAACATGGGTGGGTGTATACATGCTCAGCCTCTGGCTTTAATTCAATAATGCCCTTCATCATACACTAAAGCTTGGATGAGGGGCCATTATTTCCCTTAAAGCCTCCAGCTTCACATGTATACAAAGCATCTTGAAAGTCAACAAAACTTTCAAATTACGGTAAATGTTCTAAAATTTCGAACACTCTAAAATTACGAACACCTAAAATTATCACCGGAAATAATTTTTAAAACATCCTAAAAAATCGAACACTGACCTTTTTCGGAAAAGTGAATTTCTAAAATTACGAACACACGTTATTTTTGGCGAAAATCGATGTCCGTTTATCTGTTTGTCCCATCTGTGTTCGGTATACTTCTACCGTACAGCACGTGAGCGGCAGCGACATTTGGAAGGTTCCATTCTACTTAGATGGGTAGTCTGGCACGTGACGTTCTATTTCGCATGCCAGCGCGCGACGTTTTACATTATTCAAGGTCATCAGCATTGACGAACTTGATGCACGGACAAGTTCCTGCCACGATTTTGAAACTGCTTTGACTAACCCTATTGAGTATATGTATCCACCCAAATGGCTGGGGTCATTATTTATGACTAGAGGTCGCGATTCAGCTATTTGTTCGTGAAATATGCACGTTGACACACGCTTAGTGTGCTGTGACACGTATCGTTTTTTTTCTAAAGAGAGAGAGAGAGTTGCGGAAAATGAGACGATCACTTAGGAGAATGAAATAAGTTGATGTATAGTGATTGCGGTGGACGATTGGAACACTAGGGGTCATTCGGTTTCGTGCAAAATGCAGAGAAAATCGTGCAAGTCGCATGTTTTTTTCTCACCGAGACATCCAATGCGGAAAATGAAGCCGCCATACAGTATATTTAATATATACCGACATGCCTGCAAGAACTCGCACGTGGTCATCATCTCATTTTTATTCACGGTACATTACCGTTAACTTAGGGCTTAAATATCTGTGATTTTCAGGTTATCCGACGGACACGCCCTACCCTCCCCTCCCTTTTAAGCATTTTAAAGGATTTCCCAGTTCAGCAATATGTCCAAGCCAGGGCACTTCTATCATTCTAATTCTATGCGTGTGCTCTTTTGGACCCAAGCATGAAATCAACTTGCGCGGAGCCCCGTATGAGCTTGTAAAGACCCTGCTGGTACTTATGACAGATGTGATCAGCGAAGGCTCAGGAGAGCATGTGTGTTTGCACAATCTTGTCAGGGTCTCGCTCACTAACAAAGTTTAAAGTGGATGAAGACTCGCGCCAAATAAGAATTCTAGACAACTACGTACTTTGTCTTTAAACTACTTGTCAGCGGTTAATAATCGAATTCCTCAAAATGGAACATTTTAACAAACTGTTGAGCGTTTGTCCTCATGAAACTGCACATGGAAGATCCTACGAGTGCATTACCGGTATAATGTATGCACAGACGCACATACATGTACCAAGAAATAAATTGATTGTAGCATGATTCTGCATCTTGATGAATTTAATATTTGTATATTTAATTTCATGAAATAAGCCAGCTATGCGAGCAGCGAAGGCTCAGACGAGCCTGCGCACCCACGGAAAATCGCCAGCGCCTTAACTGCCCACAAACATATAGAAGAAATGCATGCCGTGGCTGTGAATTTAATTGAGGTGATGGGGACATCTCGGAATTCGCTTTGTTTACAACACGTCTGTAGATGTATGTACCCCGACTTTGTTACATGCGAAGATCAGTCTGCGCACCGCACAGTCTTATCAGCACCTTTGTTTCTAGAACTAAACATTAAACATTTTGTCGGGCCAGATTTGGGCCCAACTGTCTGTTAAATTCGTTTGTCACAGCCTCTTTGTGTGTGTGTGGGGGGGGGGGGGGGGGGGCTGGGTCCGGTACTGCTAATAGTATCAGCAGCAGACAAAGGGACAGGGTAATGGTTCACGGACATGGTTTGAGATCAAAGAAGCCGACTATCAGACCACGTGCTGTTGTTGTTTTAAGACTCGGGTAGCACGCGGTGGGAATTGGCGCACAAAAACGGACTTAGCACACCAAACATAATTCACTAGCTGTGTCTCCTTTTCATGGGTTTGCATTAAAAAAACAATTTCAATGAACTCGAGCATGAAACGGCGCACTGCTTGCATGAAAAACTAGATTTGTGGTACTTGTCTAAATTTTTCCTTTTCTTTGAGATATGAAAGTACCCAGCGTATCGTACGCATCGGCTCGAAGCCAATATATCATAAATTGAGCCGCGACACAGTGTGGCATTCTGACGAGTGTAGACTCAGACGAGCCTGTGCAGCCTCCTTTTAGGCTTACAAACTCCAAACGATGTTCAGTCAGTAGCTTAACACTCATAGAATATTCAAGCGACTAGCAAAGGCTCTGATCAGACTGTGCATATGCGCAGGCTGATCTGAGGCTTTGCTGATTGTTGGAAATCTCATGTCACGGCTCAATTATATTCTTTCGAGGCATCGGACGCAAAGTCGGACATTAATTCTTGCTGGGACCCAGTATGTTTATTGCGTCCGAGATTCTTGCCCCTGATTTGGTTTGGCAAGATCTCGGAGATCTTCTGGATCCAAACTATTTTCAAACTTTGAAAGCAAGAGAGAGAGAGAGAGAGAGAGAGAGAGAGAGAGAGAGAGAGAGAGACTAGCGCTTGCATACGAATCTCTTGTAATCTCGTAAATATCATGTATCGGTGCTGAAAATGATACTTGGAGATGCTTCTCGTGCGCATCGGCTTTTGAACGACACAGTCGGATATTCGACAGTATTGATGCTTTGCATGCTTTCTATCGCATGCCCAAATGTTTAAATTGACGAAACATTCTTTCCTGAATTCCATTCGGATCTGGTCTGGATCCGAACTCTGACAACGTTTTTTTTTTCTTTTTTAAGGGAGAGAGTATCCAAATATCACTAAAAGCGGGCCATCATCGGCCCACCAGCGAAACACCTTCAATGGCGTTTCGCTGGCGTGCCGATGATGGCCCAACGTTGAATGCTGGCTTGGTTGTTCTGAGAATTTCAGGGGATTCGATCTAGTATTGCTAAGGGGTCCGGATCCCCTGTCCCCCCTCTGGATCCGCGCATTGGACCGGACAATGTATACACTTATTGAGATATACTGAAAATCCATTTTATCGTGCGCATCGGCTTTTGTACGACACTTTGCATACTTTCTATAGCATGTACAAATTTTTAAATTGACGAAACATTCTTTCCTGAATTCCATTCGGTTCTGATCTGGATCCAAACCGTTTTTGCAAATGTGAATAAAGAGAGAGAGACTGGTACATGCACATCATTTCGGGAAAATCAAAGTGCATCGACAGATCGACAAATAGAGAGAGAGAGAGAGAGAGAGAGAGAGAGAGAGAGAGAGAGAGAGAGAGAGAGAGATGTGTTCTTTTTGAATTTCGTCATTTCTTTAAACTGAGAACTCGTCTTCGTATTTCAAAGTTTCGTGTATATCTTTGCAAAAGATTCTGATCGACGAGATGTCCTTGAGTGACCTTATTACATTATAAACGGCATTTGCGCAGATGGAGAGCACGCGAAAGCGTTTTGGTTTTCTGAAGGAAGAACGAAAGTGTAGCGATTCATCGGTAGTCCGAGGTTAAATAAGTGGACTTTTACGTCTTGTAAGTAAATTGAGTGACATAACATGCACGTGCCAGGCTCTCGACTTGGCAATTACCGCACGTGCTGGACATTTTACTGACTCAGTCCGCGGTTGAAAAGAAAAATGAGTAGATTGCGCAGAATCATATCGCCGTGTTTTCAACACGTAACCGTCGTTTCTACCACATTTTTACATGCATATATACCGTTTTTGCTCATGCTAAAGACCACATTCTAAAATTACGAACACAAGCACTTTTTCTGAAACGTAATTTCTAAAATTACGAACAGCGGAAAAAATAATTATTTTTTAGTGTTCGAAATTTTAGAACATTTACCGTACACCTGTAATCAATTACCATCTCATAATGAATCATATACATCGTTAGAAAATTGCAATAGTATCTAATCTCAGATGCTTGTCATTATTTTCTAAATACTTTATCAATGTATGAAACTTGCTCTTTTGACACAGACTGTCTATAATAAAACTTTCTGAAATTCTTCTCAGAAGCCCAATCAGCAGTATCTAATATTCTCTTCAATGAACACTCTCTATTTACCGCAGCTGAAGCAGAAGCTGACCTATAAGAGTGTGCTTTGAATTTATCAGAATCAATTCCAGATAAATTTAAAACCAACTTCAACCATCTAGCAACAGTGCTAGTGGTTACTTTATCATATGTTACATATGAAACCAAAACAATTCTGGCACGATTCAATTTCTTAGTCACTTTAAGATAATGCAATAACGTGTGCATAGCACACAAACTCTCATCTCTAAAATGTTCAATTTTCAAACAGTAAGAATGACCAACACGAGTGGTTTTTAACACATTAGGAAATAAAAAAATAACACAGTTCTCTGAAATTACCATATGTTCTAAATCAATCGACACTAGAGACTGAGCTCTTGATGCAGTAGCCAATGCAATGAGAGCTGTCACTTTAAGAGTTAATAACTTGAGAGTCACATTACTCAATGGAAACAAAGATGATAAGTATTTTAGTACACAAGATACATCCCATGTGAACAAATAATGGGGTATAGGCCTTCTATTAATATATACACCTTTCATGAACCTACTAATAAGTTGACAGTCTTTACACCACAGGTTCCCAAAAAATGGCAACGTTTGCAACAACATAGCTTTATGAGAGTTCAAAACAGAGAATCACTTACCAGTCTAGTACAGATAATTTAAGTACTGAATGACAGTAATCTCAGTCGTTTGAAAGGGATTTCCATACCGTGTATAGTTCTACACATTCCACTTGTCCCAGGCGTACTTGTACTGCTTTCTGGTACCTTGTGCTCACGAGTCGAGTATAATCTTTACAGTTCCTGTTGAAAGTAAGTAAGGGTGCAAAGATCAGAAATCGATACAATCAAGTACCACACCTGACCCAGGATACCAATGGGAAAGTGACAAGCTCACATTGGACACCACAAACAAGAGCTAAGCCAGCAGGTGACCACAAGGCACATATAAACAGACGCTCACAAATGCATAGCAAACATAAGACAGAAAAAACAAAAAAAGATCCACAAAAGAAGTACCGCCTTGGAACGGTCAGTAAAATATTTTACTGGAGGGCTTAAACCTGTTAAACGGCGCCAACCTCACCCTTAATTCAGATGTGGATCCAGACACATAGATATTTGGTTTGCATGAAAGACCCCTAACATATCAATGCATCATCTCACAGAACATATAAATCAAGATATAACAAGGAGATGAAGCAAAGATAAGGAGTCAACAGTAAATAAAACTGAATATCGTAGCAAAAGAAATCCAACAGGTAAACCACGGTGGGCCTGACAAACAGCCAAAGTATCAGGCCCCTACCATCTCATCAATAGATAAGTCCTCTACCTTGCAACGTCTGCCCAATACTGTAACAGCAGCGATCCGAAGTGACCGATGAATTGGATGTAAATCCCCGTTGTATGATAGCGTTAACAAATCCTTGTGCCTTGGTAACCTAACAGGAAAAGAACAAATATTATCCAACAACAACTGATACCAAGACTGACTTTTCCATACTGGAAAAACCAGGATTGCCTTTTCTACCTGATCATCAACAATTTTATTGATAACTTTGCTCACCTAGGAAAATGGTGGAAAAATATATGGTGTATAATTCTGCCATGACATAGACAAAGCATCATAATGAATAGCTCCAGGTTCTGGAAACCAAGAACAAAAAACTTCTAACTGCCTATTTAGTCTAGATGCAAACAGATCTATATCTGGCTGAAAAAACTGACTACACAGGCGTTGAAATATGTCTTTTTTCACCATCCACTCAGTGGAATTTGAAAAGTTCCTAGAATAAAAATGGGCAGAATTTAGGACTTCAGGTAAATGTACTGCTGATATAAATATTTCTTTATCCAGACACCAAGACCATATATCTTTGGCTAAAGTATCCATAGATTTTGAAGTCATTCCACCCATACCATTCAGATAACTAACCACAGACACACCATCACAGTGAATTTCTAAGTGCACATTATTTTAATTGCAATACAGAGCTTGTAATGCATAAAACACAGCTAGCAGCTCAAGAAAATTTATAGAATGTTTTGACTCCTGGATGGTCCATCTACCATTAGCATGCATTTCTGAATTCAAATCTATGGAACCCCAACCTTGTAAACTTGCATCAGTTCTATGCCTTAATTGCACCTTGTCAGGTCTGACTCTCTTACCATTTATGATTGCAACATTGTGCTTCCACCAATTCAGTTCTTTTATACTATTGTCTGACAGAATGACCATATTGTCCTGAAGAAGTTAAAGGTGCCGAAACTCAAGAAACATTCCATAAAAGATGTTTAAACTGGCTCTTGAATTAAGTTTGGCAGATGAGTCAATGTCAAAATTCGTCAAAATTCTTGTCCGTTTCATATCTTATGAAAACCGCTGATGTGATCATGAATTTTTTTTCTTCACACAATACTACTGATCATACTTAATAAGGCTAGCTGATAAAACTGAAAAATATTGATGTGTAAATATATTTTTTATTGGATTAAAACCCCATTTTTTGGCATTTTTGCCCGTCCAGCGGAAAAAATTGAACTTTCGACAAGAATTATAAAAAAAACTGTTATTTTCTCAGGAATTTTAACTTGCTGTATTGATAAAAGCATTATCAAAGTAAATGTAGGAGGTTTCAATATGTGATTTTTCATTACATTTTTTGCATTTTTTTGCCAAAAAACCTCTGTCCCAAGCGTTTATGTCAAGACCGTAACACTTGATAAATTGCAAAAATAATACTGGATCCCTAATGGTGCTGAATCTGGTTTTCTGTCATTCTAATTTGACACTTTCTGTTTACTAAGAATACATGTGTTTTGTAAAGCATCTACAGAACTGGCAAAAGAAAATACTGTTATGGTGAGTGAAATTTTTATAGTATATTTTTTTTGTGTCAAATGACCGTAACACAAAAATGGACAATGGAATTTGATAAAAAAATTCTGGTTTTAACATCTTGACCAAATAAAATTTCTCAACAAGAAATCACTCTTGTTGCGATGTTTTAGGGAGTAATCATTATTTTAGGTAAAAAAATATGTAGAGTATATCAATACCGTAACAGTCAATACCGTAACGATGAAAATGTTGCGGTATTGACACATCTTGTTACGGTTTTGATATATACTGTCAAAAAAGTACAGTTTTGAATGCAAAGATATTAGTTTTTAGTCAAGTTTATTAAGTGAATTTATGATAAGAATGCTTTATCAAATTTAAACAGAAGCATAAAACACAAAGGACCTCGGACAGTCTTAATGAAGGATTGCCCATAAAAATGACCAGAGAAAAGTTTCAAAGAAAATGATATTTTTTCTATGAGAAAGATAGTAGGTTCAATCCTCAACTTATCCACAAAAGCCGTTTTCTCATTGGACAAGCACCTATTGAAAAATATGGGCTGAAAACTCTGTTTTTGCTATTCAACATATAGAAAATAGAAAAAGTTTTACTGAAGTGCTTTCCCCCCCGTGACCAAACTAATCCTTTTGCATACAGTTGTAGTTTTACATTTCACACATCGTATAAAAACGGCATGATTGGTCACGGGGGGGAACGATGTCAAAATGCTCAAAAACGCTTTATTATAAAACCTTATTAGAAACTATTTTTTGTAAAGACCTGTAGGTAAATGGCATGTATCAGAGCTTTAGTTATGAGTGCTTACAAAGTAATTAATTGTCTCATTTCTCAACCAAAACATATGTTGTGGGTACTCAAAAGAACCGTCGCAATGAGACGATTCTTTTAAGCACCAAATTATAGATAAAATCTGATGTGTAAGAAAAATATTAACGATTTTACGCTCAACATCTGTGTTTATCTAGACTATGATTTATACAGTATGCAGATATGATACACCTCAGTGCACAAGTCGACTGGATGAACTTGAAACATTACAGGTAATAGTCAAAAGTCATTGACAGCACACTTCTTTAGAGGAAACAATGTAATCTTCCCAACCCGAATTTTATGCAAACGCATCACTTTCGTCTCAATTTTTATGCCGCAAACATAATATTTACATGTATTTAGGTGAATACTCGACGAATCTTTGACTTTCTGTGAAATGAAAATTGGTCACAAAGATTACCCCCACCCCCTAAACCCTAAATTCCTGGCATAGTTATGCAATATTTTCAACATATTTTTATATTGCTAGGTTCACTAAATGTAAGGGTTTGATTTAAGCACAAAACTATAGTTGTCAGTTATGCATTATCCTAGCCACAGGCTGTCAAAATTTGGGCAGATTGAATAGGAAACTGTCCGAGGTCCTTAAATGATGAACTCGTATAAACTGTTTGTTACGGTATTGACATATTGTTTTGCTTTCAGGCAGGGTTTGTCAATACTGTAAAGGTTTTGTCAAACCCGTAACAATATTTTGAAATAATGCAATCTACCATATATTCCAAAATTATGCCCCCAAAGGAACTTTGGGAGGCATATAGTAATCGCACTGTCCGTCCGTGTGTCCGTCCGTGTGTCCGTCCCGCTTTCGTGTCCGGTCCATATCTCCTATATTCTTTGAGGTAGGAATTCCAAATTTGGTGTGTGGATACATCTTGGGATGGGGGAGTGTCGCGTACCATTTTCGGGTCACTGTGACCTTGACCTCTGACCTAGTTTTTAGAATAATCGTGTCCGGAGCATATCTCTTACATTATTTGAGGTAGGAATCTCAAATTTGGTGTGTGGATGCATCCTGGGATGACGAAGTGTCGCGTACCATTATTGGGTCACTGCGACTTTGAACTTGACCTCTGACCTAGTTTCTAGAAAACTGCATTGAATCTGGTGCTTATCTCCTATAATCTTTGAGATAGGAATTCCAAATTTGTTGTGTAAATGCATCTTGGGATGACGGGGTGTCACATGCCATTTTTGGGTCACTGTGACCTTGACCTCTGACCTAGTTTTAAGAATTATTGTGTCTGGAGCACAACTCTTATATTCTTTGAGTTAGGAATTCCAAATTTGGTGTGTGGATGCATCTTGGGATAGCGGAGTGTCATGTACCATTTTCCGGTCACTGTGACCTTGACCTCTGACCTAGTTTTTAGAATAATCATGTCCGGAGCATATCTCTTATATTATTTGAGGTAGGAATCTCAAATTTGGTGTGTGGATGCATCTTGGGATGACGAAGTGTCGCATACCATTATTTGGTCACTGTGACCTTGAACTTGACCTCTGACCTAATTTCTCGAAACTGCATTGAGTCTGGTGCATATCTCCTATATTGTTTGAGATAGGAATTCCAAATTTGGTGTGTAAATGCATCTTGGGATGATGGGGTGTCACATACCATTTTTGGGCCACTGTGACCTTGACCTCTGACCTAGTTTTAAGAATTATTGTGTCTGGAGCACAACTCTTATATTCTTTGAGTTAGGAATTCCATATTTGGTGTGTGGATGCATCTTGGAACAGGGGAGTGTCATGTACCATGTTCAGGTCACTGTGACCTTGACCTCTGACCTAGTTTTTAGAATAATCATGTCCAAAGCATATCTCTTATATTATTTGAGGTAGGAATCTCAAATTTGGTGTGTGGATGCATCTTGGGATGACTAAGTGTCGCATACCATAATTTAGTCACTGTGACCTTGAACTTGACCTCTGACCTAGTTTCTTGAAATTGGTGCATATCTCAAATAATCTTTGAAATAGGAATTCCAAATTTGGTATGTAAATGCATCTTGGGATGCCTGAGTGTCACAAACCATTTTTGGGTCACTGTGAATATGACCTCTGACCTAGTTTTCAAGAATCATTGTGTCCAGAGCATATCTCCTATAGTATTTGATGTAGGAATCCCAAATTTGGGGTGGTGATTCCTCTTGGGATGGTTGAGTGGTGCATACCATTTTGAGTCACTTTAACCTTGACATTGACTTCTGGCCTAATTTCTAGGTTTTTCGTGCTATATTACAGCTTACTTTCTTCAAATGTGTCTTATGCTAGACCAATTCCTTTGGGGGCATTCATCACGTGTTTGTGACATTTCTTGTTCTTTCTGTGCACATGTGTCAAGAGTATTAACATTGCAATCTGGTCAACAGTGCTCTACACCAAATCTTAAACAGAAGAATTACGCTAGCATATATTCATTAAAGGTCAATACCGTAACATTTTTGTCAAGTACCGTAACAGTGATATTTTTGGGAAAAAAGTATATCGGACAGAGACAACATGTAGATTTTAAGTACCTGATCAATTCCTTTGGTTGATTACAATCATACCAAAGCATTTTAATTTTCTAGAAATGTGGTTTTTAAACAAAATACGGAGAAAATAGTATGCAAAATCACTTAAAAGATATAAAAAATGCATTTTACGTTTGCTCATTGTCATAACTAATCATTTTCTTCAAATTTTACCTTTGACACAATTAAACACATGTATGATTTATTGAACTTATCCATTTCAACAAAATAAATATCCATGATGAGATTTGAAGATAAACAGGTAATAAAGTTTGTTACGGTATTGACATTTTATCTGGTCATGTGATCTTTGAAACTTAATTTTAAGGATCTGATTGGCTGTTAAGGTTTCTTTCCGCTTTTCATAGTATTTTCAGAAACAACTTGTTACTTTCATGAAAAAAAGAATATTTTATTTAATTCGTATTTTTCCTTTTTCTTCTTTCAAAATTTGACGAATTTTGACATTGACTCAGATAAGAAATGATCACTCAGCTGTTAACTGTTCGTGTATATATTTTATATTGTATATTTGTTCATTTTTCCTCTATCTATTTACTTCTTCAGCTATGTTAATTCTTTAACTTTCAATGAGTGTGGATCCGGATCGGCTGGCTTCACAGAAGCCAGCTGATCTGGATCAACACTCATAAGAAATATTAATAAATAGGCAGTATCCTTAATTTCTTCTCCATAAAATTATCACTCAATATGTTTTTCGTAGAGTTTACTGCTGAGAAAGTTTATAAAACATATGATGACCTGTAAATAATTTAAAAGGTAAATCTTTTAACTCATACGATGCTGAAACTGGATACATCCTGTTTTGAAATCAGTATAGAACCAAATCAGCTGGATCATGAAGCAAGCTGATCAGGTTGCATACTGTTCTCTGCTCTTCTTGTAATAATGCATTTAATTCTATTAAGTGGAACCTTGCAAGTCAGTTTGATTTAAAGTGGGGGAAGAGTGTAGTAAAGCATGGTAAGGGTTCAGAATTTGTTGCCTTGTTTGTATAAATTGACATGCTTAATTACTTATTCATTTCTGAACTATTTCTGCTACATTTGTCATTCTTACCAGGTCTTTACTAAAACCTTTGCATTTCGTTTCGGTGAAGGCTTTAAAATTTTAAAGATTCATTTGAAGATATAGCAGATCCTGTTTTGAAATCAGTATAGAACCAAATCAGCTGGATCCTGAAGCAAGCTGATCAGGTTGCATACTGTTTTCTGCTCTTCTTGTAATAATGCATTTAATTCTATTAAGGGGAACCCTGGGTGGTCAAGGTAGTTCTGGTCATTTATTGAGTGCAGTTTAACCAGCATTTTATGATTCATGATGCAGCTGACCCTTTGCTGCAATTGTTGTCTGTTAATAACCTTTGCAAACAGTTTTGGAACCAGATCAGGACCGACAAAATGTTGAGCCAGATCTTGATCCTAACTGTTTGACTCTCTAATGGTGTTTTAGAAGGAATTACTCTTGATAATATCAAATTAACCCTTGTCCTGCTGAACCTAGATATATCCCTTTTTTGGAAATAGTGTGGAAACTGATCAGCTGACCAGGATCCACTTTTGTGCATTCAGTTCATGTTCTAGCCAAAATTTAGCTTTAAGCTTTGAGATTGTTTTGCTCAGTAGTACAGGGTTTAACAATTTAAATTTGATAGTTTGTGTAAACTTGTTCTATTTTGTGTGTGTACATATTATTTATTTTGAGGGCCTCATGGAAGATTAGTTGTTCTACTAAATGTTGTCACCCTCTTTAAATAAAGACTTTACTTACTTACTTACTTACTTACTTACTTACTTATTGTTAAAATCGTGGTTTTCACCGAACCCAACAATTTTATCTCTCTCCAAGCTTCTGTAATACATTGGAGCTTCTAACACTGCATTAAATGCATTTATGATTAACCCTATGAAAGAGGCTACTTCTCTGACCACAACCAAACCTGTATTAAGAAGAGATTGTGCCTTTGTTTTTATCTTTTGAACTTTCTCTTATACAGAATCAAGGATAAATCAAAAAAATATAATTCTCTGAGTGGGAACCAGCACTGACTTTTTATAATTTACTGTATAACCCAAGGACTCTAAAGAATGCAACATCATTTTTGTATTGCTTTGACAAACAGCCATTTCTTTGTCCATATTCAATGAATCATCAATTTAATAAAAACAACCTAATTTTTTGTTCTCTAAACCTATCATATACTGGTTTTAATAACTTTGTAAATAAAAATGGTGCCGATTTAATTCCAAAACAAACACAGACCAATTTATACAAGACACCATTCCAAGAAAATTTTAAATATTTTTGCGAATCTTTTTGGACGGGCACTGCGAAATAAGCTTCCTGGAGGTCAATTGATGTCATGTAATCTCCTTTTTGTAACAAATCTTAAACAGTACTAAAGGTTTCCTGTTTAAAATGATCATATTGAATAAATTCATTCAAACATTTCAGATTAATGACGGGTCAAAATTTCCTGTTAGGCTTTGGCACAATAAAAATTGTGGAAATAAATTCCCCAGATTCCGATTCACAAGTAAGGAAGTAAGTAAGTAAGTAAGTAAAGACTTTATTTAACGAGGGTAACAACATTTAGCAAACAATGGTACTAATCTTCCATGAGGCCCTCATATATGATACATGTACAAATATATGTTACAATAATATACAATTTTTACCACAAAAAAAAAAAAAAAAAAAAAAAAAAAAAAAAAAAAAAAGTATAAATAATACATAGAATATCAAAAGCTCAGGATACTGACAATTTTTGTAATAAGTATATGAAGAAATGGTAGCAAAAAAAAACATTTCACTATATTTTAAAGCTGAATGTAATCTTCCAACTCATCTCCTGAATTAGAAAATAAGAATCAGCTCACTGTAGGTAGCCTATACACTACACATCTGCAAATAGTTTTGGGATTTATAGTTTTCATTGTTTTTGTTTGTTTTGTCGCTAGTCCTAGTCAACATCTATGGTCATTGCTGGATGGTCAGTTTACCTAACCACGCCTTTTTTCACTGGGCAAGCTTGAACAAGCCTATTACAATTCAAATATCTAAAATTTTACAGTAATATTGCAATCTTGAGTCAGCACATGATAAGAGTAGAGTGACATGGACTGATAACATGGATAACTTTTGGTATTACATGTATATGGCTGATTGAAGGAATTCAAGTTATTGCATATTGGGTAAAATCACCTTTCATCACCCTACTCTTATCATACCAAACTTTATCAATGAAAATATACAAAAATGATATTTATCATAGTTATCAACAAGGAAATAAGAAAATATACAAATATGAAATAGGAACAAAGTAAAGAATAAGATTATCATTTTCAAAGAGACAAAGATTGAGTGATCATTTTCTTGATTCAATTCATCCCAGTAGCTTGCCATAGATATAAGTATTATAAGCTCCTGATTCATCCATAATAAATCATGTAATGGGTACATCACTGTGTAAGCCATTTGATACATCTATTATGAAATGTTTCAGCAGTCTGACTACTTTTAACATTATCAGGGAGACAGTTCTATATCAAGCAGCCTGAGTAACGCATGCTGTGCTTAAAGCACTCCTTTTTTGGCAAAGGAGGAACAAAACATCCTAAGGCTGATGATCTTAGATTTACTGACATGTTCATTTCATTTCTAAGTGTGAAATTTTCAGAAATATAAGAGGGTGTTAAACCATTATAAACTTTGAACATAAATTTTGCTTTTCTTAGAAATAAACGATCATAAACAGATAAAATCTTTAGAGACTGCATGGCCTCATTGGAATCCTCTACATTGTAGTCAAGAATAACACGACAAGCACACTTTTGTAGCCTGAAAATTTTCATTTTACTAGACTCACATGAATTGCCCCACACAATATTGCAGTAGTCAATATGAGGCTGGATATATGATTTATAGAATTGCACACGATGTGCTTGTGACAGAAAGCTCTTGATCTTTGAAAGTAGCCAAATATAGGATGATATTTTCTTACAAACATGCTTAACTTGATCAGACCAACTTAAATTGTTGTCTACATAGACTCCAAGTATTTTATCACTTGATATCATTTTAAGCGTTTCATCCATATATTGAAGGTTGAGATTTGTGTTCTGTAACCTTAATCTTTTTTGGTTGGTAGTTACTAGCATTACTTTAGTTTTCACTGAATTTAATACCATGCCATTGTTTTTACACCAGATATGGAGTTGGTTTAATCCTTCTTGGAGATTTACCTCAATAGCTTCTAATGAAGTTTGGATGTCATACAAAGTAGTGTCATCGGCATAGAGATCTGCTGAAACGTTATCCACATAAAGTGGTAAATCATTAATAAAAAGCGAAAATAAGAGTGGCCCCAAAATGGAACCTTGAGGGACACCACAGGTGACCTTTTCAAAGTCAGATTTGCAATTATTTAGGGAGACCAGTTGTCGCCTATTTGTAAGATAGGTATCAAACCATGTAAGTACTTCACTGCTTATGCCATATAGTTTCAATTTCGACAAAAGAATTTGATGGTCAACTAGGTCAAAAGCCTTTTTAAAATCAACAAGTACAATTCCTACTAGTTCTCCATTGTCCATGACATTTAACCATGAATCAATCATGTGCACTAGAGCAGTTTCACAAGAATGCTGTGACCGAAAACCTGACTGGGTCCTATGTAATAAATTATTCTCATTAAGATAACCTGATAAACAATCATGCACATGTTTCTCAAGGACTTTTGATAATACAGGTAGAATGGATATGGGACGATAATTATTAACATCATCATGTGGCCCATTTTTATGAAGTGGAGAAACTTTAGCTTCTTTCCATTTTCTTGGGAATGTAGATTTATTGATACTTTGATTGCATATGTAAGTAATGTCATCTGAAATGTATGGGGCTGCAAGTTTAAGTAATCTGGGCCCAACATTATCAGTACCAGTTGCTTTGCTTGTGTCCATGGCTGAAAGTTGTTTTATGACTTTTTCTTTTTCTATAGGACTAATACTGAATGTAGTGTTTTCAGATAGCTTAGACTGACAGAAGGTTTTTAATTTTTCATGATTTTGGTTTAAAAATGGTTCTTTGATTTTGGCAGCAACATTAACAAAGAAATTATTAAATGCATTAGCAATATCTCTGGGGTCCTCAGTGTGTATCCCATTGTTTTTGATAGATGAAATTGATGTTTTCCTGCATCCTTTCCCAGATCCAACCTCTTGAAAAAGTTTATATATACTTCCTGGTTTGTCTTTATTATTATCTATGTACGTCTGATATTGGGTTTTCTTTGCTTGTTTTATCATTTTATTAACTTTATTTCTCCAAAATTTGTAGTCAGAATCATTATCAAGTGATTTGTGCCTATCCCTCGTTTTCATAGCATCTAGTATATCTGATGTTAGCCAATCAGGTTGGGTTTTTCACTTAACCCTGTGTTTTTTAATGGGTATATGTTTATCTACTACTTCTAAAAAAAGGTCGGTCCATGCTTCAAGTATATCATCAGGATTATCAAACAACTTGATGAGATCCCATGGTACTGCCTGAAGATCATTTATGAAATTAGCCTCATCAAAATGTTTAAATGATCTATAAG
Source organism: Loripinus fragilis (assembly GCA_964019695.1). Taxonomy (NCBI): domain Eukaryota; kingdom Metazoa; phylum Mollusca; class Bivalvia; order Lucinida; family Lucinidae; genus Loripinus; species Loripinus fragilis. Next base: position 20,532,976 of record OZ026526.1, on the reverse strand, counting down.
ATATAGTGTAATGACTAACTTTCAGAGTATGATTATTCACTTTTCTTGTTACAAATACCGGAAAATGATCACTCAATCCTATTTTAGGAACATGTACAGACTTGACATTTTCGGGAGAGTTAGAATATATGTGATCAATTAGGGATCTGCTTTCAGACGTTACCCGTGTAGGTTCAGAGACAAATTGAGTTAATCCAAATGGCTCCATGTAATCATTCCAGACTCTCTTGATCTGACTGTCAAGTAAATTTCGGTTTATGTCCCCTAATAAATAAATTTCTTTCTCTTCTTGCAAAACATTTTCTATGCAATCCTCAAAGTTTTCATTCCATTGCACAGTAGAATTTGGTGGCCTGTATATGTTACCTATAAGAAAAGGTCTGCTTTTAACTGGTTGGATTTAGACCCATATGCTTTCAATATTTTTATGTTCTAAGTCTGATCTTCTGCTGCAACAGACCCCTTCCTTCACATAGACCAGTAAACCCCCTCCTGCATTTTCCCTTCTGTCCCGCCTAAATGGCTTTTGATAACCACTGATTTCAAATGGAGCATCTGGATGTATCTCATTTAATTTTGTCCCACTGATGCCTAAAGTATGGATAACATTGTGTTCATAGGTAAGTAGTAATTTCAACTGGTCTATTTTATTACTAAGTCCCTGAATGTTCAAATGCCCTATTCTAAAGCCTTTATCTTTAAAACCTAGGTTGAGTGCATTATTTGAAGTAGACTGGGATACACTAGTGGAAGCCTGCAGGGAATCTTCCAACACAGATAAGCTCTCATTACTGCTTACTGAGGTGGTACTTGATAAGTGTGTATCAGATAATGTGTCTAGGTGATCAGACACCTGTTGAGACCCTTGTGTAGCTGACCGCATGATATCATTAGAAAGTGTATCTGATGATATAGTCATATCAGAAAACTGATTACTATGATTGTGATTATTGCCAGGTGAAGTCTCAAAATTAAAGATGTCATCTGAAATATTCAAAGCATGCAAATTATCATCAACATTTGTCACTGAGGGCCTCTGGAGAAGACTAGCATGAATATCCACAGGAGTAATAACAAATAAACCATTTACTGTTGAATCAGAATGAATCATAATTTCAGTATCATGTAATGATAAATCATTTTGGCTGTCAATTTCACTGATTTCACTTAAAGTTTTTGATTCCAGTGATACATCCAGTCTGTCACTATAACAAAAACAGTCACTTGTATTGCATTCAGTACATATAGTATTTAAGAAAGAAAATTTGTTTTCACATGGTACAGACTGGATTGAAATGGCATCATTGCCGAGTTCCTATTTATTAAGGCATCGTCCGGATTTATGACCTTTAAATCCACAGTCATGGCACTGCACTTGTCTCTTGTGTCTACACTCACTGGTCTCATGGTTTGTTTCTCCACACTTATAACATAGTACTGCACTACGATTTTTATGTGTTCTAGAGTTTTTTGGACCACTGTGTGGCTTCCATTTCCTAGCTGGGGTCACTCTGCGACTGCCGCCCTTTCTGGTAGTGACTTTTGAAGACACAGTTTTCAAAGTTCTCTACAATGTTTATTTGTTTGTCAACTTCTCCAAGAAGCCTTTTTACTCCTGATGCTGACAGATGAATCAAATCGTCACCATAATAACGTTCTATAACTATTCCTTGTTTGTCATAGAAAGCCTTATTGATATCCAACAAGGTAATGTTATGCTCCTGACACAGTCTGTCTATAACCAAATTAACATCTGTTGTATCGGTGTCTCCTCTGGGCGCTGCATTACACAAATATATTTGACAGGTACTATTTACTTGCTTTATATTTTGTATGACTTGATCATAGAGTTCTTCAAAATATTCTATGTCCGTTCCACTTGACGCATCATTCCCTCCAACATAGATGATGATGTTGGAAAACTGCTTCATATTGAACACAATAGCTTGATGGAATATGTGGTCAATTTTAGCGCCAGATATGCTGTGTTTGAATACACCTTGTTTCAAGCCCTTGGGATTTACGGCAGAAGTCAGTGAATCGCCAATCAAGAGAATGTTCTTTGGTGTATTTCTCCTCTGCTGTGAAGGTAGAGGCTCAATATTTTCATGGTTTTCCTGGCTACTTTGTGGGTTGCGCCTAGGGGTCTCTGGTGTTCTGTCTGGCTTCTTTTGCTTTATTGGCGACTTAGGTGTACTTGTCTTTTGGGCGCCTTCAGTATGCAGTCGGGTTGTTTCTTTGGTTGCTTGTATATCATTCCGTTGGTGTGATGTAACAGCTGGAGGTTGTAGAACTTCAGAATATGATCTAAGTTGAGTGGGGCTACTTGCAATATTATGCGCTGGATGTGGCGTTTGAATCGCTGATGTTTGTTCAGTAGCGTATGTTTCATCCACTGTCTTATATGCTGCTTGTGACACTAGTTCATTTACTTGGTTAGTGAGAACTGTAATTTGTCCTTGCAAGGAATTAATCATGTCCATAAGCGTTGATATATGTTTCATGACAGGTGAGTCTTGCGAGACGGTGACAGCAGACTGCCCTGTAGGGAACTCCTCTTCCGTGTAACAGGGTAATAATCCAGATATGTTTGGCTGAGTAGAGACCTGAGAAGCTGGTAAGCTGTCATTAATTAGAACCAGGTCTGTGTTCATACTTAGCATAGAGTTTGTTCTCTGTACAAAACTTCTGTAGATGTTTTCTGAAAGTCTCTTAAAGTGCTTTTATTTCCAGGATATGTGACCGGGTCCGCTGGCACTTAGTGACATTACACTCTTGTCTATGCGCAGATAACATTGTAATCCACCCACATGGGTCTTTATACGACATTTCTCGGCATTTGCTGATGGAAAGCTAGTGTATTGTTTGCTTAATGCTGTGAGAGTATCTTCATACAATGGTCTGTGGTAAAATATAATGTTTGTACTGTCTTTCAGTGGCATTACATGATAGAAAATAGAATTGAAAGGGTCCTTCATGTCTTAGTCAGGTGAATCATCACCCTGAGAAAAACCAGGAAATTCTTCCAAGATATTCAGGCTGTTGTCTGTTAACAAGATACTGCTGCCATGAGATGATTCAGTTATACCACAAGAGTCTATAGATTCTTCCACCCTTTGTAGATCATTGTAATCTATGGATTCCTCCAAATTCAGATTGTAGATAGTTGAGTTTGAGGACTGATCAGTCAAACTACTGGTATTCTGGGTACTTTCAGCCATTATCAGATGTTTCAGTTCACTTGTTCAATTATTAATTAATATATGTCCGATTGATGTAATTACTTTTTAACCTGTGGAATAATTTATGAATTAGGTTCCTGATGGTGGTCAATCTTGTTGATTAGAGGTGTTAATCTTAGCACATTTTTGAGAACCCCCTATCAAAGAGTTTATCAGCTGGTGATTCTCACTGGTCCCTTTGTTCTAATTAGGTTAATGAGTAACACTGTACTTCAGATCCTTGACTGCAAAATAATCCAGCAGCACAGTATGTGGCACAGATGTTATCCTTGCCTTGAAATAGTTTCCAAAAGATATCACAGCAGGAGTTGTTAAAAGATATGATGTTTTTAAGTTAAAAACACAATTTAAATTTATTATTCCAAAAAATCCAGCACATGTGTTTATTCCTGAAATCAACAGCTATATACTGATATAAATTTCATTTTGATCACTAGTTTAATTCCAAAAACAATTTAAATAAATGTCAGAGCTTATTTTTCCATGTCTGCACTCTCTGAAAGCTGGAGACTTTTTCACAAGGTACAATAGCTCCTTTTCTGAGCAATTCTTGTACCTCCTGATCAACAATTGACCACTCTTCCTTATTGAATGGAATTTCATTTGGTATTTTATCTTGAAATGGCTGTTCATTAAAAACAATGCGATACCCTGTAATAGTTTCCAAAACCCAAGGGTCATCAGTGATTTTCAACCACTCGTTGAACATGATATTTTAATTTTCCTACTGAACTTACCTCAGTCCTTACATTTGATCGTTTGGGGCTGTCGCAGTTGCTGTATGTGTCTTTTTTGTCACCCTTGGTCTGCTCATACCACAAAACTGCCCCCTTTGTAGATATGACTGAAAACTATGCTGCTGAGGACCATATTCAGCATGACCATAACCACCATAGCTTGAACTGCCGGCACCCTGATTGGCACGGTCCCCATATGCAAAATAGCCTCTACATTGAGGAAACCTGCTGCCTCTACCGTTTACTCCTCTATAACCATACTGGTCTTTACCAAGGTAAGATACTGAGTCACAATTCTTTATATCTTTGGATACATCATCCCCATAAAGTTTGATTGTCACAGGTGTAGAAATATTACATAATCCAAAGTATTTTTTCTTCAAGTTGGGTCTTATCAAATAACGTCTCTTTACTGAGGTGTTAAATTGAATTTGCCCCTTCAATGTTAACGCATCAGCAATCAAGGTTCTAGCATCAGCGTTACCTTGAAGTTGAGGTCTCAATGCCTTTATGATTGGAATCATCCCTGTGGCAACCAAATTTTGTATATCTACTAACCCCCTATCTTGAGATTGAGCACGCTTATCCAATACCTTCCAAATCTTACTGTTTACTAAGGGGGGAGAAGCCAGTTCACAGTTCATTGGTATTTTATATTTGTTCACTAACGAGTCAGTGTCACACTGGGAGGAACATGCCACATTAATCAACTTGGCCAAAGAATCAGAAACGGCCTTCCCTTTTTCCGGAACTCTCATTCTGGGAAGTTCCAATCTACAATTTCTCCCTCTTCAGGCTTGAATAAGGCCTAGGTTAAATTATCAGCTAGGTTAGTATGTTCATTTTGCTGCATTTCATTATCAGATATGTCATTTCTGTCTACTTCCACATGCAAATTTGGTAAATTTTCAAATGAATGACCAAACACAGCATCAATATCAGTGTCATTAGCATATTGCTCAGCTTGAACAGATTGAATGCCGAGAACCTCCCTCAATTTAGTAATGTCTTTCTCCGACAGCTTTGTTAAATCTAGACTAGTATGCATACTACTGACACCAGCAGAATTTGAAGACTGAGAATTCTCTTTGTTTGTCACAGTTTTTTTTTTTGGAGGTTGTTTTTTACCCTTTGACTTACCATCTTTCTATTTTGCTTTTTTCACAGCTGACCGTATCTTTCTTTTTTGGGGCAGTACTGGCCACTGGCTCCTTATTGGAGTCAGAAAGAGAGCTAAAACCGGAGAAAGAGCCTTCCTCCGCCCACTCATCTAAAGAGAGGACATCGTCACTCTCTGAGCTAATAATTACTACTAAATAAATACACTCAACAAAATTTCTAATTGGTCACTTTTTAAACTCATTATTTATGATCAAGCGCTAATAATATTAAAATGATTTTTTGCCTATATACGTGTTGTTTAATGGGCAATTTAGCGGTCTGTCAGAAAAACTGTCTTTTAATCCACGTTTTTTTGGTTAAAAATGCAAAATATGATTTTTTTTGAACAAAAATGGTTTTGAGTGAATTTTATATCAAATTTAAGTGCAGGTGGTAATAAACTGGTCTAGTCGACTTAAAAAAAACCCAAATACTTGAAATTTTGACTAAAGTAGATTTTTTTACGCATTTTTTAAAATATCACAGTTTCAAGATTTTTGAAATTTATTAGTAGCTTGTGTAAAAAATTTTATATGCATTTTATTTCATCTGAACAAGATAGCCCAAGATAGCCCAAACAGAATCAAACTTTATTTGTCCATTTTGTGATGACAAACATTTTACTGCTGCTGCGCACTTACGGTTTGAATATAAAACTTATAAAGTCAATTTGAAGGTACTTTGCATTTTTTTCAATTTCCAAACTAGAACAGTGACGTCTAGTAGTAATAAATAATCGCTGTAAATTTTAATGCCGTATCACAGATAATAAGGCACACAGAACAGTGCAAACTTCCTATGTAAATTGCATGCAAAAAGCTGAATTTCAATGATTTAGCTGCTGGAAGTGTCTGTCATCATGCTATTACGTAACAGAAAAGAGGAGTCTGATTGAAACGAATCATCTGAAGCGTGTTCGTCTTTAATCACGGCATCGTCTGTGCAAGCTGTACCAGTCATTTTTAAATGAAATGAACTGCAGAGTTTTGGCAAGGCCTTGGGTGATTATAAGAAGCATGAATTTTGTATAACCGAATCTTACTTTCAAAACTAAAGTACTGGGAGCGCAGTGGCTCAATTGTAGAGTGCTTGACTCGAGACAGAGGGGCTGCGGGTTCGAGCCTCACCGGCGTCACTGTGTTGTGGTCCTTGAGCAAGACTCATTCATCCTTGCTTAGTACTGGTTCATCCCAGGAAGACTGGTCCCTGTTTAACTGAAAGATTGTTGATGGGACGTAAAGAATCAAATCAAACAAACAAATCTAACGTAAAAAATGTAAGGTGACCAATCAGAAATTTTGCTCAGTGTATATTTACTAATCAGAGAAAGAAAGAACCAAAGACTTCGTCCCTGGTGGAGCTCGCACAATATTTACTTGGTTTTTCTCTTGACGGTAGTCTTTTCTACTTGAACGCCGAGCGAAATATGACTTGTTGGCAGTTACGTCGTTATCTGGTCTTGTGGTCACGTGGTGTCGTAAATAGAACAAGAATTAGTTTTTTTTTTAAAAAGCGGACGTTTTGAACAGATCGGAACAATATGCTTTGTAAACATGTGAAGCCGGAGGCTTTAAGGGAAATAATGGTAATTGTAACCCTTCATTTTTACAACTTTACAAATTTAACTTTATAAGTATAAGTAAATCAAATTTCTGTTCTGGTGACTGTGCAGAATGCTTTGTTTTTAAAACATGATACATAAATAAATACATATACAAACACAAGCAAAACAATAGAAAAACATAAGGTGAAAATTCCGTTATAAAGTTTATATGATCGTAGCATAGTCCTTTGGTTGAGTCCCACACGTTTTCCTCCTAGTTAGTAAGTTCCAAAATTCAAAATGTTTCTTTCTCTTTCACGTCCAAAATTTGTCCATTGACTAGGTCTACATCATCTGTTGAAAGTTATTATAACTGCCTCTGATCCATCAGGGTAATTCCAAATTTATCTTCTAGACACAGATCGATTGTTCAAAAAGCTATAAGTTGCTTCCATTCTCACAGTGTAGGACCGGAAGTGTACGGTATTTGTGCTTGTACATTCTTTTGAGATTGTACATCGACGGATAAGTTATTTGTGCAAGGCGGTCGCTTGGAAACGGTAAGCAGATTTGTAGTTTTTGTCAGTTTTGATTATTTGTCTGTGAAATAAAGTATCGGCATTGTTTGCGTAATGACTCGGGGACATTTCAGGTGCATGAACATGTTATTCAAAGTCACGGTTTCGCAACGAAAAGACTTTAATCATGTCAACATAAGAATTGTGAAAACATCTGACATAAAATAGACGCCGTTTTTGAGATGTTATCGAGTATCCTTTTGAAACTTTATATGTCAAGAACAAAAAACAGCAATAAAAATGAACGGCACTATCAAGTGTATGTGAGTTTATTCTCACAATGAGGTAAAAATGCTAAGTAGGTCATCGGTTTCAATGCTAATTTTTGTAATTGCCGTTCAAATAACCGTACAAATATGGAATTAAACAGTGCAAACAAAAACCCCTCCCATGACAGTTTTATTGTATGCATCGATAAACAAGCCTATAAACTAAGTTTACAGATTACTAAAAATGTGAAAAATAGTGAAAAACTGAAATAAACAAATGTCTGGTTGAAGATATCGAGCTTGCAAAGACACTGAAACTCGGACGAAACCAGGTGATAGCGTGATTTTCGTTGTTTTGTGAAACTTTCGGATTTAATGAAAAAAATCGAATAGTGGAAATCGATAGCTCAGCCTGTGTAACCTAATTTCCATCCACCAGAATTCCACTTAGAATGAAAGGCGTTTGAAAAAAGAGAAACTTCTTGTCAACCTACCCCTCGCTTCATTGCACAAATAACTTATCCGTCGATGTACAATCTCAAAAGAATGTACAAGCACAAATACCGTACACTTCCGGTCCTACACTGTGATTCTTTGGTTCTGTTTTTTTTTCATCCAGAGGTCGCTCGAGCCAGAACTTCCAAAATGTGGGGAATGCTCGCTTTCTGCTCGAGGTAGCAGGAACGTGAAGTGAGCTGAAAAGTCAGTACCCGAATTCTCCACCATATTATCATCGAGAAATTTCTTAGTTTTTGTTGATATGATCAGTTTCCTCTATTGTTTTATTTGGTCCAACTATCTACATAAAACAGCAAGTCATCTTTCAATGCCAACCATTTTTATTTTACAAGCAAATTATGCCAGGGGACACAGCCCCCTGCACACTGGAAAGTACTTTTCACTCTACATTTTACTTTTCTCCACAGTCACCGATATCAAATTTTAAAATGTGTTCTCTTCGAATGTCAAACTTAATCTGCCTTCTTTCTCAGAGCCAATTCATGTTTAACAGATCAGTCAATCATGCAATTTGCTCTGAGCAGTATCTTTCAACAATCTTACTAAATTTAGTTTTATTGAGGAAATTGATTTTAACAGTTATGATAAAACTGTTGCATAGAAAGATGTGTATTTCCTTGTGAATCCCACCAAAGGCTGTACAATCTTTAAAGTGCTAAATTTTTTTTATCAGTAACAAAATTAAAGAAGTATTAAAATCATTAAACCAAATATTATGTAGTATATCCCTGTGACACTTGAGATAAAATTACAATGAGGAGGCCGGGGCAAACTTATAGCATGCTTCCCACCTCCCCACATATCTGTAGGTTTTCTCGCAAAAGAGGATATTTACAGGTATTTTGTTTTGAAGTGCATGACTTTACCATGGTTGATTTATGCACGGTTACCAATGTCTCTTCTACTATTGGCTGTCTGTCACAGCTGGTAATTAGATCGGTGCATTCTGGGGGAATAGAGGGTAGCGTAAGTAATATTATCGTAAGTATTTATGTTGGAATAAACATATAAGATTTACAGCCCCGCTGTGAAAAATGGGGGGGGGGGGGCTATATAGTATTTGGGTTGTCCTTTGGTCAGTCTGTTCCTCTGTTCGTTCGTCCATCATAATTTGGTTTCCGCTCAATATCTTGAGAACTCTTTTATAGAATTTATCCAAATTTTGTATGTGCATTGATATTGACATGATATAGCTTGGGATTGTTACACATCATTTTTTCCAAATTTGTACCAGAGTTATGGCCCTTGATTAACGCCAAAGTTTTGTTTCCGCTCAATATCTTGAGAACAAATGGACATAATTGCACCAAATTTCATAAATGCACTCATATTGACAAGATCTAGCTTGGGGTCGTTGCACGTCATTTTCCCCAAATTTGTACCAGAGTTATGGCCCTTGACTTATGCCATAATTTGTTTTCCCCTCAATATCTTGAGAGCAAATTGATATATATTCACCAAATTTTATATATGGATTCATATTTAAATGATCTAGCTTGGGATTGTTACATGTATTTTTTTGCACATTTGTACCAGAGTTATGGCCCTTGATTTACGCCAAAATTTGGTGTCTGCTCAATATCTTTGAAACCAATTGATAGAATTTCACCAACATTTATATATGGATTCATATTGACATTAAAAAGATCTAGCCTGGGATCCTTACACATCATTTTTCGCATATTTGTACCAGAGTTTTGGCCCTTGATTAACGCCAAAATTTTGTTTCCGCTCAATATCTTGAGAACAAATTGACATATGTTCACCAAATTTTATATATGGATTCATATTTACAAGATCTAGCTTTATATTGTTACACGTCATTTGTCGCATATTTGTACCAGAGTTGTGGCCCTTGATTAATGCCAAAATTATGTTTCTGCTCAATATCTTGAAAACCATGTGATAGAATTTCACCAAATTTTATATATGGATATTTATTGACAAGATCTAGCTTGGGATTGTTACTCGTCATTTTTGACACATCTGTACACAGTAATGGCCCTTGATTTACGCCTAAATTTCGTTTCCGCTCAATATCTTGAGAACAAATTGACATAGTTATAGCCCCACTTTGAAAAGGGGGGGGGGCTATATAGGATTTAGGTTGTCTGTCATTCCATCCGTTCGTCCGTTTCTTGTCATAATTTTTTGTTTCCACTGAATATCTTTAGTATCATTTATAGAATTTATCCAAATTTTATATGTGCATTGATATTGACATGATCTAGCTTGGGATTGTTACACTTAATTTTTCTAAAATTTGTATCAGAGTTATGGCCCTTTATATATGCCAAAATTTTGTTTCCTCTCAATATCTTGAGAACTACTTGACATATTTTCACCAAATTTTATAAATATGCATTCATATTGACAAGATCTATGTTGGGATTGTTACATGTCATTTTTTGGAAATTGATACCAGAGTTATGGCCCTTTATAAATGCCCAAATTTTGTTTCGCTCGATATCTTGAGAACCATTTGGTAGAATTTCACCAAATTTTATATATGCATTCATCTTGGTAGGACCTAGCTTTTGATTGTCAGGCGCCGTTTTTCACACATTTGTACCACAGTTATGGCCCTTGATTTACGCCAAAATTTCGATTCTGCTCAATATCTTGAGAACTAACAGACATATTTTCACCTAATTTAATATATATGCATTTATATTGACAAGATCTACGTTGGGATTGTTACAAATCATTTTTTGCACATTTGTACCAGAGTTATGGCCCTTTATTTACTCCAAAATTTTGTTTCGGCTCAATATCTTGAGAACGAATTGACAGATTTTGACCAAACTTTATATAACTATTTATACTGACAAGATCAATGTTGGGATTGTTACACATCATTTTTCGCACATTTGTACCAGAGTTATGGCCCTTGATTTACTCCAAAAATTTGTTGCTGCTCAATATCTTGAGAACAAATGGACAGATTTTGACCAAACTTTATACAATTTTTTAAACTGACAAGAATTACTTTGGTATTGTCAGCTGTCATTTTTCGCACATTTGTATTAGTGTTATTGCCCTTGATTTACGCCAAAAATTCGTTTCCATCAATATCTTGAGAACAAATAGACAGAATTTTGCCAAATTTGATATATGCATTGATATTGACAAAATCTATGTTGGGATTGTAACATCATTTTTCTCACATTTGTACCAGAGTTTTGGCCCTTAATTTACGACAAAATTTGGTTTCTGCTCAATATCTTGAAAACCATTTGATAGAATTTTACCTAATTTTTCATATGGATTCATATTGACAAGATCTACCTTGGGATTGTTACACGTCATTTTTCGCACATTTGTACCAGAGTTATGGCACTTGATTTACGCCAAAATTTGGTTTCCGCTTAATATCTTGAGAACAAATTGACAGAATTCACGAAATTTTATGTCTTCATTCATGTTGACAAGAATAGGTGGGAAATTGCTACCTGTTATTTTTTGCTTATTTGAGTCATGGCCTGTGTCAGAATTTTGTTCCTGCTCAATGTCTTAATGTTTTCCTGCTTATCTTTAGAACTTGGCCTTTTTACTGCATGAAAAGCCCTGCAGCGGGGCTATAGTCAGACTCTCTGACAATTCTAGTCTAATTAATCTTTAAAATTTTAAAGCCCATACCAAAACTAAATGCAAAGGTTTAAGTAAAGACAAGTAAGGATTTCCCTAACTAAACCAGGGGCCAGTTTCATCAATAAAGTTCCTAGGACAAATCTTAAAAGTGTCGTGGGACATTTTCTAGGATATGCGTAGGTCAGTTTCATCAAAACGTCTTAAAAAGATCCTATGACATAATTTTGCGTTTCATCAAAATGTCGGTATAGAGAGGTGGTTACAAAATAGTTCAAATGCTCGGTTTACAACATACACAAGGGGCAAAGTCTCAGATGTTGCTTTAGTCTTCTGTGCCCGGGATATTGTTTCTAATTACATGTACTTTCCGCTGTAACCATCAACAGATACTCGTAATATAGCAAAACCTAGCTTAAGCAGCCACTCAAAAATAGACAAAATGAAGGTCTTAAAACAGGTGGTACATGTAGTTTAATATAGGTCAAAAGTATTGCAGAATGCTTAACTAGAGCATTCTGCAATACTTTCAACCTGTATTAAACGATTACCAATCTTGAAAACAAACCTGTCTTCTTTTGAGTGGCTGTTTAAGACAGGTTTGACTGTAATATTTATTTGTAACTGATGCTGCTTTTTGCGGACTATTCCACGACGTGGAGTGTATACATGTACTTAGCAATAAGTTCCTCTATTTTGTAACCATCTCTCTATACCCCATGGGCAGCCTTTAAAATACAAAAATATAAGAAATATATTGTTTCAGAACAAAAGTGAGTAAGTTGTTAAACGTAAGAATGGGTAATGGGATATTTTTTAATCTACGCGAGGGAATACCATATACACTTAACATAAAACATATTATAGGTCACTTCTTGCCGAGAAAGTAGATACTGCGGAAAGTCGCCATCTTAAATAGATTATGATGTAAATCTATAAACCAAAGAGAGAAACACAATGTACACATTTGTCTCTTTGGTTTACCAACTTACACTACATGGACAGCGAAAATTCTGACCCGACTAAATAGATGCTTTGACCGACATCAGCCATCTCTGAGCGAAAATATCTCAAAATCAACTGACCGTAATGTGCACGACAAATGGTGAACGTAGATTAATCAGTATCCGGCGTCAGAAGGAGTGTGTGGATAGCAAATTGATAATTTCCTGCAGAATGATGCATAATTTGATCAAAATATACCATGTGGTTCAAGAGTTATAGCATTTTCATGAGTTGCAAATGTATGCACGGACGGAAGGACTCACACAGAGATAATAGTGCACACCTGTGGGTGGTGGAATTCTTTTTGTCACTGTGTAGCTTATCAAGACGTATTCAATACACATTTATTACTGTTAAAACACAAAAAAGTAAGCAAACGAACAGAACAAATTTTAACAGCAAAAATAGTATAGAAATTGCAATTTTTAAGTTCACTGATATGATACGTTTTAGGATCATGGGTCAGCTTACGGCCTTCTTCAGTCTTTCTGATGAACCGAGGTTTTGCCTTTGTATTGTTTGAGCTGTTGGTGTGACGGAAATCACGAACACGGCAACCATCGCCATGCTACGTTTATCATCGGAGCAATCGGTATCTGTAGAGCGATACTGAAAAGTTTTCTTTCCGCAATACCTACGACAATGCCATATGTATTATGGTGAATGAAATTAAGGGCAACAACTTTCTGGCACGGCTATGTGGCGACAAGTAAAGCCAGATGTTAGGGGAGGGGCTGAGGTATGCTTTCAACTCATAAACTGATAGAAATATGGAGGCAGATCAGTAAAAAGCATAATTGTAAAGCAAATTCAGATATGATTCAAAGAGATTCAGACTTTAAGAATTGGTAGAAAATAATTCTGAATCATTCAGATATGATTCAAAGAGATTCAGACTTAAAGAATTGGTAGAAAATAATTCTGAATCATTCAGATGTGATTCAGATAGATTCAGAAATTCAATGCTGAATTGATTCAGATGATTCCAGAATTATTCAGACTGATTCAGACTGATTTAGAAATCATTTATTTGGATTCAGACTCCATAAAATGGATTCAGACAGATTCTGCTATGCTTCAGAAAGATTCAGAATGATTCAGGAATAATTCAGAAATTAAGTTTCATGAGGTAACCAATACCGATTTCTTTTCATGTACGACAAACCCTAGTTCTGTCATGAGGCTGACCGTATGCTGAATATTTTCTGCACATTCATCAGCAGTGTCTCCTTCCAATAAAGGGTTGTCAATGTAACCAGAGTTAGTGTGTCCAAGCATGCCAATATGCATGTTGAATATCGACTGATCCGAAAAGTTTAACAAGTTTTAGAGCCGATTCAAAGGTTTCCATCTTGAAATGGTGATATGGTATACTCTTTTTAAGTTCTTTAAGGTCAAGAATCATTCTGTACTCTCCATCCTTTTTAGGTATGACAAAAATTGGAGAAATAAACTCTTCAGGGTGGTGTTCCACTTCTTTTATAACACCAAGATTTAATAATTTCTAAATCTCATAGTCAATGACCTGACTTTCATGTGGCGAAAAATAATCTGAAAATCGCTGCAACTAATTGGGTTTATTAAGGTAGTGCGGGACCCATGTCAAAAGATAACCTTACTTTTACTTAAAAGTAAGAGTGTAAGAGTTATCGTTCCTGAATCTTGTTTTTAAAAGAGAATACTTATTTGTAAGACGGTAGATAGAGTATGAAGTCATTCAGTATTTTGATGGTTAAAAGTTGCGGACCGTATAAATATACATACTATATACATGTCTCGGTTGCTATTTCTGCATGCTGCCACTAACCTAAGACCCACCCCCACCCCAAAAGGGGGGGGGGGGTTGTAGACGTGCACATGCCTTGTATGTGACATTCTCTTGTTTTAGGTCCCATGGAGGTACATGGTCACTAATGTTTTATGGAGAAGTGACGTAACTATTTCAATTACCTTATCACACCGGATAGGCAGCAATAAAAAACAGTTTAAACAATCGATGAATGCTGATAACAAATTGCTAGAAACAGTGTTTGTGATTGCCCTTTGTTGCCTATCGGACTACAAACAACAATCCAAAATTCTGTTACTTACAATATTTAACTACGTTCGTCGATAGCATTAACGTTTTCGATTGCCGCCTATCTAGTGTGTTTTTGATATACTGAAGACGTAGCCAAAACAATCTGATACAAGGGCTAGGAGTTATTTCATGTTTCTGTTGAAAAAATTATTTTGTTTCGTTGCATGTTTCATGATGATAAAATGAACATTTCTGCATACATTTTAATAAAATTAATTGGAACTGCATTTGCCTGAAAGGAAGATATATGACAATATAACATTCTTTTCTGTATATTAACGGTTGGCAAGCATGGTACAGATGCGCGGATCCAGGAATTTTCATCAGGGGAAGGGGAGGGTCCAGGTCAGTCTGACAAAAAAGCTCTGACAATGATTTTTTTTAGTCCTCAGCTTATTTTACAGAAGTCAAATGGTCAATTTCAAAGAAATATATCGTTTTTCAAGGCTCCAGGTGGGGTCCATTTTTTCCAGGGGGTCCAACTTTTTCCAGGGGGTGTCCAATTGCTTATTCCCTATAGAAACCCATATAATTTGTGATTTTCCAGAGGGGGTCCGGACCCCCTGCCCCCCCCCCCCCCCCCCCCCCCCCCTCTGGATCCGCACTTGGTGCAGCCCTCACAGCTTTATGGTTAAGGCTACAATACATTATCTCATTTGGGCTTGGCAAACGTTAATAGACAGAAGAATGTATCATCCTTTTATTGTTATATACCTTATAATAAGTGTTTACTATAGAAACTTGAGGTGTTTCAATCGCTGACAATTGTAATTTTAATTTAATAATGTGTCATATTTTGGTTGATCATTGACCAATCACTGACCCCGGGCTTTATTTCCGATATAACATGACTGCAGAGGGCTTAATTGCCATTTCAACCTGCTCACGGATATCCTCTGCGAGTTAAGATACCGTCGCTTATGCTTTATTGAGAAATGACCAAAATATTCAATTATCATAAGATACGCTACTTTATTACATCGGATAGGCGACAATTGAGAAGGCTCTGAACAATCGATGAACGTGGATCGCAAATCGCTAGAATTTACCATTTGTCGCCAGTCAGGCAAACAAACTGCAATCCAAAAAGTCTGTTTCTGACGGTATTTGATCTACGTTCGTCGATGGCATCAACGTTTTCAATTGCCACCTATCCTGGATGTGTATTGATACAATGAATACGTAACCAAAACAATCTGAAACAAGAGCTAGGAGTTATCTACATTTTTCAGTCATGTTTCTGTTGAAAAAAAAAGTTTGTTTCCACACCGGATAGTGAGCAATCGAAAACACTCTTAACCATTGTTGAACGCGGATCAAAACTCGCCAGAAACAGTGTTTTGATTGAAAAGTGTCGCCTGTTCGATGAGTGATGGTAATAAAAAAAACTATGATTCTAACTATTTTTGGTCTATAATCGTCAATAGTATTGATGTTTTTGATTGCGCCTATAAGGTGTGGTTTTGTTGTATGCTTCACGATGTTACAGTGGACATTTTTTTTGGAAATGCTTTTGCTTGAAAGGAAAGTATTCTAGAACTTTTTGGATACTGTAAAGGCGGCTCCTCATGACTGCCTTATTAGTCTACTTTAGACATAGGTAAAATCTGAAAATGAGGCGTTATAACTACATTTGAAAGTGTTTGTTTATCGTTTAACATTAGTATAGAGGCAAACAGTGTGGACCCAGATCAGACTGCTCTAGGTGAGCAGTCTGCTCTAGATCTACACTGTTTGTTTAGGAGGCTTCATAATATTTCAATAGACGATAAAAACATACGATTGTGTTGTAATATACGCTTTAAGGGTTAATAAATGTGGGTTCAGTGCATTAACGGACAGGACTTTCATGAAATGCACGCAGACCTGCGCGGCTCAAGCAACTTTTAAAGGCTCAACCAATGGATAGAACCTCATTTCCATTCTTGAGCAGTTGAAATAACCGAACCACTCCCAGATATGAAAATCAAAGTTGCCACCTTTACAGTACCCAAAAAGTCCTATAATATATAACAATGACAATATAACATTCCTTTCTGTATATTAACGTTTGTCAAGCCCTTGTGCGTTAATGTGTTGCAGGCCTCACCGCTGTGTGGTTCTGGTTGCAACACATCACATTCAGGCTTGCCAAACATTATATACAAGGAAAAGAATGTTTTATCCTCTTATTGCATATTTGTAAGTTTATGCTTTAAATGACATTTAGATCTATGCATCAGGAATAAAGCTATAATTTTTAGCTTTTATCTACATAATCCTACGTGTAAGAAAGCATCAACGTATCAAGACATGCCATAGCCATGCTTTAATGAGAATCATAATGTAATGTGCTGGGTCACATATGCTAGGTCAAAATCTTTTTTGTCATTTTCTACGCCCATTTGTCAGTGCTTAATCAATAATAGCTATGTCTCCGCCCAGTGATAAACATAGGGCATAGACAAACAAAAAAATTGGTTGAAAGGGGAGACAACACTTATTATAGTCTTTATTTTTCAGGATTTTTCAGAAAAGTCACCAAAACAAAAAAACGAGCACGGTGACACATATTTTTTATTCAATCATTAGAATCTTCATGAAAATATCTTTGTAAAATATGTTTTTTGTTGTTCCAGTTACATTCTCTGATATGTTTATTTTGAATATTAATGTTTTTTTTGGCATTAATTCGTTTGACTTAATTAGGATTTTGCTTAATAAATTGTGTAAATACATGTTATTTCACTATTTTTTGTTTTTATTTATATCTCTGGTGTGAGTAGTATTTGTTCTGAAAAAAAACTGTATTGCGTTTCTTGTTTATTTGTTAACAAAATCTGTGTTTGTTTATTTCAAAAACCTGCGATTTTGCAGTTTTTGACATCAAATAACTTTTTAAAAAGAACGGTGAGGTATTGTTTTAATGAGCGCTTAACCTACCATATATTTATCTTATTGCTATAACCTTATTGCTACCCACAAAATTTTGGAATCCAGACCTTGGGGCCCTCAGAAACGGTAGCTATGTCAATAGTCACTGACCGACGACCATGTCAATAGTCACGAAGTGAAACTATGACGTCAGAAATAATTTTTGTGCTCGAGGAAGAAGACACGTGCAGAGAATCTGGATAGAATTTTTTTTATCAAATTCTAAGTTTCCTTGCGTCTTTTCCTTTTTCACATTGTATTTGCTACTCATTTGATTTATTTACTTTTCGCAAGGTTTGTCCTGCGTTTATTTTGTTCTAATTTGCAATTTTCTCGCGTATTTCGATTCGAGTGGAGCTTATGGCTTCCGCCCGTTTATTTTTCAACTACGGTAACTCGAACTCCCGATTTCCCCCTCTTTCCGCCTGTCCTGTTTTGCCTCGTACGCGTGGTATTTACGGGTACTACGTGCTTGACTTTCTCTTATTGTTTCAGAAGTGAAACTTGTGAGTTTTATGTTTCTCAGCTTGTTGGCGAAACTTCGAGAGACACCGCTCATCCATGTCAAGATGGCGAAGAAGGAATCAATGCTGTCAAGAAGAGGCACATTGGTGGAAATGTTTCGGTAGTTCGGGAAGTGATCGACTCCTCGGAGTCCCGCCAGAACTACCAAGACGGGGAAGGTTTTTCAGATTTATCTGGTTATCCGGTCGAGTCTAGGACTCATCCCCGGGGCTACCTGTCTGAATCACCTTTTAGAGGACAAGTTCACAAGTCCGGAACTAGCTCGATCCGGACCGCTGAACTCTGAATTTGATGTCTTTTTCAGACATCAATTCTAACTCGGATGTATAGTTTACCTATATGATCCATGATTCAAAGTCCTCTGCCGGACATCGATCTAACCGATGTTCGGTCGGTAAGTATGATGATCAGAAGTCTCAGATTTCAGATCAAGGTCCCTCCGGATCCATGAACAAGTTCGGGAACCGGTTGAAAGGGCACCAAATAGACTAAGAGTCAAGAGTCTCATCCGCACAAGGATCTCTAGGAATCTCTTCTGGACACGAGAACTCTATTACAGCAAGTGATTTTCTCGAAAACACTTGTCAAACTGTCTCAGGACATAATGACTCTGTTCTTTTCCGGAGGTCTCATTCTCAAGGAGTCTCTACCGGACACGAGAACTATATAGTCTATTTCAGCAAGTGAATTTCTCGAAAACACTTGTCAAACTTCGGTAATTTATGCACCGGTCATATGAAGTTGTACCGGACAATTTCCAGTGGTGAAATTTTAACCGGACACAAACAATCGAGCGCCCCATGGATTCAACACATTGTTATTCCAGAGGCAAATTTCTTCGGGAAATCTATGCTTACCTGCTAATCCATACAGATTTAGCAAGCTCCAGGTAAGTCTTCCCGTACAGACCGAGAGTTAGTTCTCAGTCTTGTTGTAGATTAAGCAGCGATTTCGTTATCTTAGCGGAGTTAACAAACTATGACATGTACACAAACGGTACGTTCTTTAGGCAATCTGCTTTAGGCATTGGCTATCGGTACCGGACAATCACCGATCTTGGTAGACTTTACCACATGATCAGTGATTCTCTATTGTTTTAGAGAACAAATAGACCAATCTACCACTACCATCCATTAAGGACTAATCAAGGTCTTTAACAAATGGTGCTTTGGTCATGGATACTTTTTTGATCACCAATTTAAGAAAGTATTCTTTTATTCCATCTGATTTATTGACAGATCGGAAGGGCCATATATTTATTATTAATAATTATGGCCTGGTATTTCAACTTAAAAGTTTAATTTTAAGTGTGACCAATTTGTGATAAATCTGGGTAGTTATTTATCAGTTAAATAATTATCATTTGTCTTGTCTGTCTACTTCAAGGGACAGTTCAAGACACCAAGAGAAACAAAGGCAAAGTTATTTTACCACTTGTCAATTTTCTCAAGTCACATATGGTCAGGCCACCTGTATCAGAAATCACAGCTACTATGCCTGTTTAAAGAATGGGCTGGCTTAATACAAGTACTTTCCATGTATTTTCCTTTAATAGGAACTAAATACATACTTGATTTATACTTGTTTATTGCTTATTTCAAGCGAACACCAGTTTTGTCACTTTCACTTGCTTTACCAGGCCTCGTAGTGCAGTCCGTAGGGTGCTCACTGCAGATCTAGGGGTCGCAAGTTCAATTCCGCCCCGGTCTCATACTTTCATGGAGATTGATCATGAAATAATTTCTAAGGTCATTACTCCTTTCCACTGATTCATTCACGAATTGTCAGTTACAATCGAAAGTATGTTCACAAATTACTGGTAAACCAGGTGTTCAAGCTTTCCCAGGAAAATGTGTGGTTGGGTGGACTGAGTGTCCCCCTATGACCATAGCTGTTAACTGGGACATAGAGCTACAAAACAAACAAAAATTTCTTGCTGTGTGAATTAGTACTTTAGTATTTCAAAACTTGCTTAGTACTGGTTCAACTGAGGAAACCCGTCCCAACATAAATAAAATTGTTTACTGGGATGTAAAGAATCAATTAACATGATTGTTTCTTAGTTAACCACGGGATAACTTTTTCCATGATTTTTACAAAGCTGTTTTCGCATTTTGTAAGATTTTGGTATACTTCAAGGGCATGGCCGCTTTATAGCAGCCTTTCACAGCAATCTTATGTGACACTGGCCTGCTTTATGCTTTGGTTTAATATCAACAGATCAGATCTTGCTCATTGACAGATTCTGGATCTGGTTGAGTAATCAGCATAGAGATACAGAATATTCAGAACTATTAATTTATTATTAATACTATTCAGAATATGATTATGACCAGTCAACATTTTCTGAACCATGTTAAACAAATAATTGGAAGAACTTTCCATATTATTTTGTTTTTTGATATGATCACCACCTATACACAATTATACCTTGTTTTTGGTGGCATTATTGATTTTTATGCACAGAAAATTTTTTATGGTTTGACTATTTGAATATAGTATGTCAAGCACTATTGGTAGGAACATTCATGGCAAAGAGATTAAACTATTTTACCTGATTGAACAAGAGTAGGTAAAAAATGAACCATGGTTTCCACTATCACTCCAATGAGACTTTAATAGAAGGTCTCTCATCTCCATTCAATACTTAGACAGTGTCGGGCCACCATAGGCCCGCCAGCAAAGTGCCATTCTAATGGCATTTTGCTAGAGAACCAATGGCAGCTCACCAGGGAGTTCTCACTATGGTTTGGAAATTGGAGTTAAAATGCTGTCTACCAGAAAATTTACAGTTTTACCATAGTTCTCTAATAGAACTCTTGAAAGAGTCAGAATCCAAAAATTGGGGTAAATAATCCTAATTTGGAGTTAATGAGAACTCGTGAGTACTGATTTTAGTAGTTATTTACTAAAATGTGTCAGTATTATGTCTTTTTAAGACATTTTATTTGTTATGGATTGTAAAATTAACTATCATTTCCGTTTTACGACTGGCTAAAACTTAAATGATGTGTTTTATACTAGCTGATGAAAACAAGTCTGATGATTCAAACATTTGTTTTAATATCTATTTACATTTCTAGTTTTTATTGTGCCGTTTCTAGTCTGCAATCATCTTGACTAGGAAGACAGAGCCGGTTGCAGTGCTTTATCTGTCTTTTGAAATCCGGTTACTGCTAGTGTTCTGTGGCTCTTTCTCACAATAACGTGGGTTAGTCTACAGTGTGTTATGTGGTATTTCCTAATCATACTCATTTACTTTTAATAGGATGGTTAGATTATAACTTTAATCTTCATTCTTTATTCCATTTAAATCAAAATATGTACATATTGTTTGGATTGAGGGAAAACCACTTTCCTTGCTCTGGTACAGGAGTTATAGGAAGAGATACATGTATAGGGTTAATTTGAGGATGAGTATTAGATACTCTTTATCTTCTAACCCTTCTTTGCTTATTTTCTTGGTTAGATCGAGATCAAGTTTAAAGTCAATGAAGAAGCGTATGAGTCCATGTTTCATCATGAATGTCTTGGTTCTAGACAGACTGGAAGAGTAAGTGGTCTGCTTTCTTTTCATTTGATGGAAGAATTTCTAAGGTCTACTTTCTTCTTGGTCATGAATTGAAGTAAGTAGTTTTATGTTCTTCTGATCATCACTCTCAGTCTATAGTACAGGAGACGCTTCATTAGACATGGTTCTAACATTGTTATTAAATCTTGAATAAACTTATTCAGTCATATAGTTCTAGGAGTATATGAACTGATAAGTTCAGATTAACAATGACAGTTATTTTTGTCAGCAATCACCTAGTATTGCCTGATTAAATATATTTGGAACTATGAAGTCAGACAGTTATTTCAATATGTACATTTTATGTATGTATTCTACTTACATTCATACCAAAAGTAAGTAATGGTGCAAAGATCAGGAATCGATACAATCAAGTACCACACCTGACCCAGGATACCAATGGGAAAGTGACAAACTCACAGAAGACACCACAAACGAGAGCCAAGAGGTCAGCCCTTTCCCAGCAGGTGACCACAAAGCACATATAAACAGACGCGCACAAAACAAAGCAAACACAAGACAGAACTGTTATAAAAACATAAAAGATCCACAAAAGAAGTACCGCCTTCCCTCTTATGATAATTTCATCAGAGACTTTTATATTGAGAACAGAATAACTACATTAAGATTAATTGATTGTAGTTTTTCTGTTTAGTGACTCGGAAGGTTGTTACCTTCTATGTTCTTACTACATGTATCGACATATCATTTTGGTTATGAGACAATTTTCTTTACCAGTGACTAAACCTTTGACATTCTTAGTCATTCTTTTCAGTCTTAGGGTGTCAATAAATTTAATTAATGATTAGATTTTTCCTTTAATACCATATCTTGGGTTTTATAGGAAATTTCTTCAGATACCAAATTTGTGGTTTGGTTTTCTTCCTGTTTTGGAATTATAACATCATCTTTTACAGAAGAAAGATATTATTATTTTTCTAGATTCTGAGAGATTATGTCAGAGGAATTTATCAATAATTACTTTCTAATCAAACCAATGAATTTGATAAGAGGAAGAATTATTATTATACAGTATTAAATGTGAATACTTGTGGAAGTTACAGATATATTTTCATCTGATATTACTTTCAAACTTTATTGTGTTCTGGTAAAGATTCAGTAATCTTGCAATTCCTCTCTCAACAACATGTTAATCATAGAAATTATATTCTATTTTTTCACATGTTTTCTAAATTTGCTTGATCCTTATGTTAGTTTTAAGCAAATTGATAACATTTACTTTTCTACTCTTTCAATAGCAAGATATTTGATGATATTTGACATCTCATATATCTCTAGTCTTATGTAGGCTATTGGATATGAGTACTACTGAGTGTGAGTACTTTCTTTTTCGGGAACCTTTTGGGTTCATTTTTTGATAAAAATTTATCACAAGATTTTTATCAAATTTGAATAGTGGCCTCTCTAACAGAGAAATTGATTTTAATTTCTTGTATGATAGGAGAAAACTATTCATGGATTCTTTTAAACTGAGTTTTCTTTATAAGAGAAATCTCTATCGCTTTTATGCTTGTAGGAAAATAAGATCTTCATGTCTATTTTCCCTACAAGTGTGTGCATTATGTCTTAATAACAGTCTGAATTTTTCAGATTAATTTCACATTAAAGCACATGAGTCATGGACTTTTCGTGCCTTTTGTTGTCTATATACTTTTCATTCATTAAGGAATATTATTGAGACAACAATCTAGTATTGTCCTAATTATTCAGTATTAACTGAACTAATTCAGGATTAAAATATGTCCTCCCTTTTGAACCTATGTAGGGATCAAAAGAAAAAAAGGGGGGGGGGAATCTGACCTCTTAATGAGGAATGATTCATGGCCTTAATTAATCCTAGCCTATGAGGACATATGTCTCATAGATTAAGGATAACTAATTGTTGGTCAGAGATGGTGTTGGAAGTATTAAGATATTATTCTTAACTATTTACTTCCAAGCTCTGTGACTGAGGTATTAGATGTTTACATCTAGACCATTATCTTATCAGTCATCCAGAGATCTTATGCTTTGACAATGTCAAATTTGCTATAAGACTCTCTGTTTATCTCTGGAAATTTATATTTATTGGAATCAACCTTGGTGAGGGAATCCTCCCTCAGGTGGTAGTGATTCTACTAGCAATAAGATAAATATATGGTAGGTTAAGCGCTCATTAAAATGTAATTTTTACCTTATTGGTAATAAAATTAGTTTTAATAAGCGTACCTACCATATATTTATCTAGGAGTACCCAGCCATCCCAATCCCCCCATTCCCTGAAGTTTTATTACATAATTCATGTAATATTTCCAAAATTATTTCAGACGTCATAGTTTCACTTCGTGACTATTGACATGGTCGTCGGTCAGTGACTATTGACATAGCTACCGTTTCTGAGGGCCCCAAGGTCTGGATTCCAAAATTTTGTGGGTAGCAATAAGGTTATAGCAATAAGATAAATATATGGTAGGTACGCTTATTAAAACTAATTTTATTACCAATAAGGTAAAAATTACATTTTTTTTTGTCTTAGATTATAAGTATAAGTCTATATTATAATATATTAAAAGATAAAACACTTTTGGACATATGCCGGTGAGTCCGGTACTACCTTAAGTCATTAAAGTCAATCTCAAAATTTTGCACAATACCCAAAATATATTGATCATTAGTAATATTTCTCCAATTTTTGACATAATCTTTTAGCCTTCCAGCATAAAAATCAGAACATATGTCACCGTGTGATAATTCTGACCCAGAAAATAATAAAAAATAAAAATAATAACAATAATAAATAATAAAAATAATAATGTAAATAATATTATACTGGGAAAAATGAATTTCATGATTATTGACATATAGGTGTTGGGTTTATTGTATGTGTGAAAGTGTGTGTGAATTAAGTAAGGAAATGTTTAATGTTAAAGCAAAATCAAAATGCTGAATCTTCCATGCAGATTAGGTTCAATATCAGTCTCTTCCTTGAACATTAATTGAGCAATAAATAATATCTTTGTTTCGATCTTGGTTAGTTAGGATAAAATCAATATTGCATATTTTTTAAGAACAGAGGACAGTTTAATTGGTCTTAATGGTCACTGGAAACTTCTTCTTTAGATTAAAACTGATTAGAAATTTACTACCTGCCTGATTAGTCCTGCAGGCACCTAATGCAGGATGTCATTACTTGTTAACTGATGGCATATGACACTGACCAGTGGGTCATAAAATTTGTGTGTTAGTTTTGGTATTTCCTTCCTTTGATCTTGTTTTTATGTTACCTATTAATTATCAATTTTTGATAGATTTTTGACAGTCTGTTTTTACGACTTCCCTTTTGAGCATGATTCTATCTTTCACGAATATATATATAAACTCATCCAAAATTTCACTCTTCAGTCTTCCATTGGAGTCACTTCTGTGCACATGTAATCAGATTAGACTCTGCAGTACCCTGCAGTTGGGCCTGCATAAACAAATTGTGAACCTGAATCGGATTTATTGGATTATTGGAATAAGTGTCAACATTTAAGGAAAGTAACTTTAGTATTAACTTTGAACTTAGGAGCTTATCAACTTATCATTTTATTTAAGAAAACTTTATAATTTTATTCAAGAAAACTTTATACTTTTATTCAAGAAGAACTTATATACTTTGGATCAAGAAGAACTTATATACTTATCATTTAAAGCCAAGAACTTAGATACTGATCAATTAATTCAAGATACAAGTGAATTCTGATGTCAAGGAAGTGACATTCTCTAATAGTTATCTTTGCTCACCTTTTATAAACTATTGTAGAACATTACGATAAAGGAGATAGAGTATTTATCAATTGATTGTTTATTCAAGATATAAACTATTAAATTTATTAGAATCTTCATGTTGTTGGACTATATTATATAGACCAATGTTACGTGTCTGATCAAACAATACACTTGATCAGACCGGACCCCGTGACCGAAGGGAAGAGGACTGTGCAGGGTACCAAGCTAATTCCCCAACATATCAGCACTGGTACTCTGCACTCATCTGACGGTACGGTACGCTGTTGCCTAGGGGACTCAGATTGACATCACGTTAATGAGTTATCTCCCCTTTGGGTAGCAGCCTACATCTACACTACCAAGAAGACGTGGCCTCCCGTGCTATCCCCACATCCCCGGTTGCACATACCTTCAAATTTATTTCTTGTGCCCCCCTCTCAAGTTTTTTTAGCTCACCAGAGCCAAAGGCTCAGGGTGAGCTTATAGTATGGGACTCAAGCCGGCGTCCGTGCGTCCACACTTTCAAACATGAATATTTCTGAAACCAGCCAGCCAATCATAATCAAATTTCATCAGGAGCATCATTGGGGTGGGGGATTGACTGCATTAGGATTTGGGTAAGATTGGATCAGAACTCTGGTTTCCATGGCAACAGATAGCTCCCATAGGGTTATAATAAGAAAATCTTGTGACCACTCTAGCTCCTTCATTTTTGATTTGTTCTTCTTTATTCTTGCAGGTAACAAGGACAACCATAAAAGCTCAAATGGGTTCGAAATTCCGCAGGATCCGACCAGGGACTTATGAGTTAGCTGCCCTTGAGCGACTGAAAAAATCCCCATAGACTTATAATGGGAGAAATGTTGTGACCACTCTAGTACCTTCATTTTTGGATGGATCTTCCTCATTCTTGCTTACAATTTGGACAACTATTAAAGCTTTGATGAGTTTGAATTTCGACAAGATTCCATCACTGACTTCAGCATTAGCTGCCCTTGAGCGTCAGAAAAATTAATGAATAATGTTGTGACCACTCTAGCTCCTTCATTTTTTATTGGATCTTCTTCATTCTTGCAGACAACAAGTTAACCCATAATATCTCAGATGTGTTTGATATTCAGCAGGATCCAACCAGGGACTTATGAGTTACCTGCCCTTGAGCATTTGGAAAAATCCCCATAGACTTATAATGGGAGAATGTTGTGACCACTCTAGTGCTTTCAATTTTGAATGGATCTTCTTCATTCTTGCAGACAATAAAAACAACTATTAAAGCTTGGATGAGTTTGAATTTCGTCAAGATCCCATCACACATTTTGGAGTTAGCTCCCCTTGAGCATCTTAAAAATTAATTAATAATGTTGTGACCACTCTAGCTCCTTCATTTTTGATTGGATCTTATCTGCCTTTGAGCATCGTAAATTATGGTGTCTCCAAACATTATGCTGGCTCCATGGTGAGCGATCGTTGCCCATTGGGCTACTTGTTGATTGTATCTTCTTCATTCTTGCAGGTAACAAGGTCAACTATAAAAGCTTAGATGGGTTCAAAATTTGGCCAGATCAGACCTGCGACTGTGGAGTAAGCTGCCCTTGAGTGTCTTAAAAAATCCCCATAGACTTATAATGGGAGAATTGATGTGACCACTCTAGTGCTTTCATTTTATAATAGATCATATTCATTTTTGCAGATAAGAAGGACAACTATAAAAGCTTTGATGAGTTTGAATTCAGTCAAGATCCCATCACCTATTATGGAGTTAGCTACTCTTGAGCATCTTAAAAATTGATTGATAATGTTGTGACCAGTCTAGCGCCTTCATTTTTATTGGATCTTCTTCATTCTTTCAGGTAACAAGGACAACCATAAAAGCTTGGATGAGTTTAATTTAAAGTAACACCAACTTTAGACTGTGGAGTTAACTTCCCTTAAGCATCATAAAAAATCTGCATAGACTTACAATGGGAAGTCTGTTGTGACCACTCTAGCGCCTTCATTTTTGAATGGATCTTCCTCATTTGTAGGCAACAAAGACTTCCATAAAAGTTTGAATTAGTTTGATTTTCCACCACACCTATCCACCTGCTACAGAGTTAGCTGCCCTTGAGCATCTAAAAGATAACTATATAATGTTGTGACCATTCTAGCACCTTCATTTTTCATTTGATTTTCTTCATCCCTGTAGGTTACCAGGACATACATAAAAGTATGGATGAGTTTAAATTTCGGTCAGATCCCACAACTGACTACGGAGTTAGCTGCCCTTGAGTATCTGAAAACAACACTTTCACCAGGTTTTCAATGCAATTTTATTCAGATCTTTTTAATACTTGCAGATAACTAGAACCAGCATAATATCTTATGTTTTTAAATTAATTCCTGGTCACTGTTTCAAGTTCAGAGTTATCTGCCTTTGAACATCTTAAATTATGGTGTCTCCAAACATTATGCTGGCTCCATGGTGAACGATCGTTGCCCATTGGGCTACTTGTTTTTTTTGTATTCTGCTGCTTAGATGTAGCTGAAGTCATAGAATCAGTATGTGTCAACCATCTTCCACGGCCCCTACTTCGATATGATAAGCATTGACCTCTGTAGCTTCCTCTACCAGAAGGATAGGGCTTCACCAGACTTCTATTATAAAGCTCTTGACGCGTATTTCGAATGTTCCTGAATTTTGGGAGACGGGGAGACAGAATACACAAATGTCTTTGTTCTCTAATTTATTCACTTGTTTGATTATAAATTTCTCTATTCAACAAATAACAAAATTGGCAGTTCCAAATTTATCCCATAAAACAATTTTACAAAGTTCTCTGAAAATAAGTTGAGTTGCTGGTAAAGTCCAAGCTTAAATAAATTTATAACTATATGTAGTTGGATGATCCAAACTAGATGTTATCACTTTAGTTGGCAATTCCTAACTATTCCAACATTTTTCAAAATCTAAAATTCTCTCAAAACTGGAGACTTAGGACACACCCATTTTCAACCTATTGACCAACCAGTTTATCTTCGGTGCAGTATTAGCATGTCTTACAAATAAAGTTTTACAATCATATAAACTATCAAGATTAACCAAGATGTGATAAACCTTGATAGATATGAGTGTCTTAACTAGACTGCATAATCTTATTAAAATGGCTCAATCCACTCCATAAAGATAAGCTGGTTGCTAGATAGATGACTTTATTAACTCTTGTCATGCTGAATATTATTTTATGCACAACACTTCTCCCCACTTTATTCCTGCTAACGTGCAGCATTCCCATTCCTGTTACATGCAGCCTTCCACCTGTAAGTATACACACTAACAGAGCATAAAACAGTGTGGATCCTGATCAGATGGCTTGATCAGAAGTCAGCTGATTTGGATGTACAGTGTTTTAATGAGCGCTTAACCTACCATATATTTATCTTATTGCTATAACCTTATTGCTACCCACAAAATTTGGAATCCAGACCTTGGGGCCCTCAGAAACGGTTGCTATGTCAATAGTCACCGACCGACGACCATGTCAATAGCCACGAAGTGAAACTATGACGTCAGAAATAATTTTTGTGCTCGAGGAAGAAGACACGTGCAGAGAATCTGGATAGAATTTTTTATCAAATTCTAAGTTTCCTTGCGTCTTTTCCTTTTTCACATTGTATTTGCTACTCATTTAATTTATTTACTTTTCGCAAGGTTTGTCCTGCGTTTATTTTGTTCTAATTTGCAATTTTCTCGCGTATTCGATTCGAGTGGAGCTTATGGCCTCCGCCCGTTTATTTTTCAACTACGGTAACTCGAACTCGCGATTTCCCCCTCTTTCCGCCTGTCCTGTTTTGCCTCGAACGTGTGGTATTTACGGGTACTACGTGCTTGACTTTCTCTTATGGTTTCAGAAGTGAAACTTGTGAGTTTTATGTTTCTCAGCTTGTTGGCGAAACTTCGAGAGACACTGCTCATCCATGTCAAGATGGCGAAGAAGGAATCAATGCTGTCAAGAAGAGGCACATTGGTGGAAATGTTTCGGTAGTTCGGAAGTGATCGACTCCTCGGAGTCCCGCCAGAACTACCAAGACGGGGAAGGTTTTTCAGATTTATCTGGTTATCCGGTCGAGTCTAGGACTCATCCCCGGGGCTACCTGTCTGAATCACCTTTTAGAGGACAAGTTCACAAGTCCGGAACTAGCTCGATCCGGACCGCTGAACACTGAATTTGATGTCTTTTTCAAACATCAATTCTAACTCGGATGTATAGTTTACCTATATGATCCATGATTCAAAGTCCTCTGCCGGACATCGATCTAACCGATGTTCGGTCGGTAAGTATGATGATCAGAAGTCTCAGATTTCAGATCAAGGTCACCGACCATACGTCTCTGACCAGGAGTTTAGTGTCTCCGGACACAAGACCTCCCTCTACGGTCCCGAGTATAGCTCAACCGGACAAGGGAATTGGGTCTAATCAAGTGTACGCCCCCGACATTGCGGTGGCAAGCACTTCAATTTCTGATGGCATTGAAAGGGCACCAAATAGACTAAGAGTCAAGAGTCTCATCCGCACAAGGATCTCTAGGAATCTCTTCCGGACACGAGAACTCTATTTCAGCAAGTGATTTTCTCGAAAACACTTGTCAAACTGTCTCAGGACATAATGACTCTGTTCTTTTCCGGAGGTCTCATTCTCAAGGAGTCTCTACCGGACACGAGAACTATATAGTCTATTTCAGCAAGTGAATTTCTCGAAAACACTTGTCAAACTTCGGTAATTTATGCACCGGTCATATACCGGACAATTACTAATGAAGTTGTACCGGACAATTTCCAGTGGTGAAATTTTAACCGGACACAAACAATCGAGCGCCCCATGGATTCAACACATTGTTATTCCAGAGGCAAATTTCTTCGGGAAATCTATGCTTACCTGCTAATCCATACAGATTTAGCAAGCTCCAGGTAAGTCTTCCCGAACAGACAGAGAGTTAGTTCTCAGTCTTGTTGTAGATTAAGCAGCGACTTCGTTATCTTAGCGGAGTTAACAAACTACGACATGTACACAAACGGTACGTTCTTTAGGCAATCTGCTTTAGGCATTGGCTATCGGTACCGGACAATCACCGATCTTGGTAGACTTTACCACATGATCAGTGATTCTCTATTATTTTAGAGAACAAATAGACCAATCTACCACTACCATCCATTAAGGACTAATCAAGGTCTTTAACAAATGGTGCTTTGGTCATGGATACTTTTTTGATCACCAATTTAAGAAAGTATTCTTTTATTCCATCTGATTTATTGACAGATCGGAAGATCTTTTATGGAAGAGTTCTAGTTGAAATCTTCTGGTCTTTGGTATCTTTTGACTAAATCCGTTGACTTGTCAAAATTTTTGCCAATCATATAGATCTAGGATTATTTATATTATTCTTAGAATCTAGAAGTCAAATCTGAAGGGCCATATATTTTTATTATTAATAATTATGGCTTGGTATTTCAACTTAAAAGTTTAATTTAAAGTGTGACCAATTTGTGATAAATCTGGGTAGTTATTTATCAGTTAAATAATTATCATTTGTCTTGTCTGTCTACTTCAAGGGACAGTTCAAGACACCAAGAGAAACAAAGGCAAAGTTATTTTACCACTTGCCAATTTTCTCAAGTCACATATGGTCAGGCCACCTGTATCAGAAATCACAGCTACTATGCCTGTTTAAAGAATGGGCTGGCTTAATACAAGTACTTTTCATGTATTTTCCTTTAATAGGAACTAAATACATACTTGATTGATACTTGTTTATTGCTTATTTCAAGCGAACACCAGTTTTGTCACTTTCACTTGCTTTACCAGGCCTCATAGCGAGTCCGTAGGGTGCTCACTGCAGATCTAGGGGTCGCAAGTTCAATTCCGGCCCGGTCTCATACTTTCATGGAGATTGATCATGAAATAATTTCTAAGGTCATTTTCCTCCTTTCCACTGATTCATTCACGAATTGTCAGTAACTATCGAAAGTATGTTCACGAATTACTGGTTAACCGGGTGCTCAAGCTTTCCCAGGAAAATGTGTGGTTGGGTGGACTGAGTGTCCCCCCATGACCATAGCTGTTTACTGGGACATAAAGCTACAAAACAAACAAAATTTCTTGCTGTGTGAATTAGTACTTTAGTATTTCAAAACTTGCTTAGTACTGGTTCAACTGCGGAAACCCGTCCCAACATAAATAAGATTGTTTACTGGGATGTAAAGAATCAATTAACATGATTGTTTCTTAGTTAACCACAGGATAACTTTTTCCTTGAATTTTACAAAGCTGTTTTCGCATTTTGTAAGATTTTGGTATACTTCAAGGGCAGGGCCGCTTTATAGCAGCCTTTCACAGCTATCTTATGTGACACTGGCCTGCTTTATGCTTTGGTTTAATATCAACGGATCAGATCTTGCTCATTGACAGATTCTGGATCGGGTTGAGTCAGCATAGAGATATAGAATATTCAGAACTATTAATTTTAATACTATTCAGAATATGATTATGACCATTCAACATTTTCTGAACCATGTTAAACAAATAATTGGAAGAACTTTCCATATTATTTTGTTTTTTGATATGATCACCACCTATACACAATTATACCTTGTTTTTTGGTGGCATTATTGATTTTTATTCACAGAAAATTTTTATGGTTTGACTATTTGAATATAGTATGTCAAGCACTATTGGTAGGAACATTCATGGCAAAGAAATTAAACTATTTTACCTGATTGAACAAGAGTCGGTAAAAAATGAACCATGGTTTCTACTATCACTCCAATGAGACTTTAATAGAAGGTCTCTCATCTCCATTCAATACTTAGACAGTGTCGGGCCACCATAGGCCCGCCAGCGAAATGCCATTCTAATGGCATTTTGCTAGAGAGCCAATGGCAGCTCACCAGCGAGTTCTCACTATGGTTTGGAAATTGGAGTTAAAATGCTGTCTACCAGAAAGTTTACAGTTTTACCATAGTTCTCTAATAGAACTCTTGAAAGAGTCAGAATCCAAATATTGGGGTAAATAATCCTAATTTGGAGTTAATGAGAACTCGTGAGTACTGATTTTAGTAGTTATTTACTAAAATGTGTCAGTATTATGTCTTTTTAAGACATTTTATTTGTTATGGATTGTAAAATTAACTATCATTTCCGTTTTACGACTGGCTAAAACTTAAATGATGTGTTTTATACTAGCTGATGAAAACAAGTCTGATGATTCAAACATTTGTTTTAATATCTATTTACATTTCTAGTTTTTATTGTGCCGTTTCTAGTCTGCAATCATGTTGACTAGGAAGACAGAGCCGGTTGCAGTGCTTTATCTGTCTTTTGAAATCCGGTGACTGCTAGTGTTCTGTGGCTCTTTCTCACAATAACGTGGGTTAGTCTACAGTGTGTTATGTGGTATTTCCTAATCATACTCATTTACTTTTAATAGGATGGTTAGATTATAACTTTAATCTTCATTCTTTATTCCATTTAAATCAAAATATGTACATATTGTTTGGATTGAGGGAAAACCACTTTCCTTGCTCTGGTACAGGAGTTATAGGAAGAGATACATGTATAGGGCTAATTTGAAGATGAGTATTAGATACTCTTTATCTTCTAACCCTTCTTTGCTTATTTTCTTGGTTAGATCGAGATCAAGTTTAAAGTCAATGAAGAAGCATATGAGTCCATGTTTCATCATGAATGTCTTGGTTCTAGACAGACTAGAAGAGTAAGTGGTCTGCTTTCTTTTCATTTGATGGAAGAATTTCTAAGGTCTACTTTCTTCTTGGTCATGAATTGAAGTAGGTAGTTCTATGTTCTTCTGATCATCACTCTTAGTCTATAGTACAGGAGACGCTTCATTAGACATGGTTATAACATTGTTATTAAATCTTGAATAAACTTATTCAGTCATATAGTTCTAGGAGTATATGAACTGATAAGTTCAGATTAACAATCATGACAGTTATTTTTGTCAGCAATCACCTAGTATTGTCTGATTAAATATATTTATAACTATGAAGTCAGACAGTTATTTCAATATGTACATTTTATGTATGTATTCTTCTTACATTCATACCAGACCCTCTTATGATAATTTCATCAGAGACTTTTATATTGAGAACAGAATAACTACATTAAGATTAATTGATTGTAGTTTTTCTGTTTAGTGACTCGGAAGGTTGTTACCTTCTATGTTCTTACTACATGTATCTATATCATTTTGGTTATGAGACAATTTTCTTTACCAGTGACTAAACCTTTGACATTCTTAGTCATTCTTTTCAGTCTTAGAGTGTCAATAAATTTAATTAATTATTAGATTTTTCCTTTAATACCATATCTTGGGTTTTATAGGAAATTTCTTCAGATACCAAATTTGTGGTTTGGTTTTCTTCCTGTTTTGGAATTATAACATCATCTTATATAGAAGGAAGATATTATTATTTTTCTAGATTCTGAGAGATTATGTCAGAGGAATTTATCAATAATTACTTTCTAATCAAACCAATGAATTTGATAAGAGGAAGAATTATTATTATACAGTATTAAATGTGAATACTTGTGGAAGTTACAGATATATTTTCATCTGATATTACTTTCAAACTTTATTGTGTTCTGGTAAAGATTCAGTAATCTTGCAATTCCTCTCTCAACAACATGTTAATCATAGAAATTATATTCTATTTTTTCACATGTTTTCTAAATTTGCTTGATCCTTATGTTAGTTTTAAGCAAATTGATAACATTTACTTTTCTACTCTTTCAATAGCAAGATATTTGATGATATTTGACATCTCATAAATCTCTAGTCTTATGTAGGCTTTTGGATATGAGTACCACTGAGATTCTTTATAAGAGAAATCTCTTATAAGAGAAATCTCTATCGCTTTTATGCTTGTAGGAAAATAAGATCTTCATGTCTATTTTCCCTACAAGTGTGTGCGTTATGTCTTAATAACAGTCTGAATTTTTCAGATTAATTTCATATTAAAGCACATGAGTCAAGGACTTTTCGTGCCTTTTGTTGTCTATATACTTTTCATTCATTAAGGAATATTATTGAGACAACAATCTAGTATTGTCCTAATTATTCAGAATTAACTGAACTAATTCAGGATAAAAATATGTCCTCCCTTTTGAACCAATGTAGGGATCAAAAGAAAAAAAAGGGGGGGGGATCTGACCTCTTAATGAGGAATGATTCATGGCCTTAATTAATCCTAGCCTATGAGGACAGATGTCTCATAGATTAAGGATAACTAACTGTTGGTCAGAGATGGTGTTGGAAGTATTAAGATATTATTCTTAACTATCTACTTCCAAGCTCTGTGACTGAGGTATTAGATTTTTACATCTAGACCATTATCTTATCAGTCATCCAGAGATCTTATGCTTTGACAATGTCAAATTTGCTATAAGACTCTCAGTTTATCTCTGGAAATTTATATTTTTTGGAATCAACCTTGGTGAGGGAATCCTCCCTCCGGTGGTAGTGATTCTACTAGCAATAAGATAAATATATGGTAGGTTAAGCGCTCATTAAAATGTAATTTTTACCTTATTGGTAATAAAATTAGTTTTAATAAGCGTACCTACCATATATTTATCTAGGAGTACCCAGCCATCCCAATCCCCCATTCCCTGAAGTTTTATTACATAATTCATGTAATATTTCCAAAATTATTTCAGACGTCATAGTTTCACTTCGTGGCTATTGACATGGTCGTCGGTCGGTGACTATTGACATAGCAACCGTTTCTGAGGGCCCCAAGGTCTGGATTCCAAATTTTGTGGGTAGCAATAAGGTTATAGCAATAAGATAAATATATGGTAGGTACGCTTATTAAAACTAATTTTATTACCAATAAGGTAAAAATTACATTTTCAAGAAACGGAAAAATTTGGGTTCAGCAGGACAAGGGTTAAGAAAGAGGATACTCTTTCTTTAGCTTGGTTTTAACAAACATCTGCACCTGCCAAATTAAAGAAAGATAAAACAACCACAACAATAATGGACAGAGAGACACATTTGAAAAAAAGAAATTTACAAAATGACACAATTTTAGTATAAAAATACCAAAAATAATTTACACCAAAAATGCTTAATTTTTACCTCATAACACATCTCCCTATACGATTGAGATCATTAATCTCTCTCACATTCTTATTCACATCACAATTTTCTCCATACAAGAATTCAGTACAAGGTAATGAAGAAGCAAGAAAGTGGTACTTGGGATCTAGGGATCACTCACTGATTATCCCCCGACAAAGTCGGAGGGATATAGTTTTGGCTGCGTCCGTCCGTCCGTCCGTCCGTCCGTCCGTCCATCCATCCATTCCGTCCGTCCGTCCGTCTGTCCGTCCGGATTCATATCTCAGTACCTATTGGTCAGATTTGATTCATTCTTTATACAAATGATTAGTACCATGGACTCTCGATATCCTATAAGTTTGGTCAAAATCGACCCCTTAACACTTGAGTTATTGCCCTTGTTTTAGTATAGGCAATTATAATGCAAAACCTATATTAGCTTTTTTTGTGTGGTAATCTTCACATTTCATCATGGCTATTATATTTAACAACTTCTCACTATACACCATGATTACCCAGTGCCTGTAGATAAGCATGGCAGTGTCAAAGTTTTACCCCACCCCTTTTGACCCCGCCTAAGGGGTCAAAGGTTAAATATTTAAATTTTGCAATAACTAAGGCAATTGTTAATATTTTTTGCTGAAATTTTGCATGCAGGCAGAGCAACAATAGATATGAAACATATCAAAAGGGATTTTAGTTTGAAGGTCTAGGTCCGAGCCTGTGAGGTGGACTAAGGGGGTGGAGCTGAGGCCAAAATTAAATTTTTTCAGAATATGGTCATGTTGCATATCAAATTAAAGCTGACGATGCTGGCAGCAACATGGTAGCAAATATTTTGCCCACAGACCCACCCTCGACCCAGGGGGTGGGGTCAAAAGGTCAAACTTTATCTTTTTCTGAAAGTAGTCATGCTGCATATCAAATTAAAGCTTACGACGTTTGCAGCAACATGGTAGCAAATATTTTGCCCACAGAAACACCCTTGACCCAGGGGGTGGGGTCAAAAGGTCAAACTATATCTTTTCCTGAAAGTAGTCATCTTGCATATCAAATTAAAGGGAATTGAGCACAGAGCACCATGAAGGCAAATGTGCTGTCATTACACACACCAACGACCCCCGGGATGGGGTCAAAAGGTCATTTTTTTCTTCTAAAAGTGTTCATGTTGCACATCAAATTAAAGTGGAAGAAGTGTAGACCTACATGCAAGGTAACACTTTGAATTTACACACTCCCTTGACCTCTGGGGTTGGGTTTAAACGTCATATATCGAAATTGTGCAGATGCAAGTATATTTTTTTTATTAAACTAAGCACTAAAACATACTTGACAGGCATTTGTATGATCTGAATAATACTGAAGGTGAACTAAGGGCTAGATAAAATGGGATTTATGTTTTGTGATTTACATGTTTCTCTCAATAACCCTTCTTTGGGGGATATAAATTCGTCGAATTTGCCTTGTTAATGCATATCTTTACGCTGATTGTTTATTTGTTTGTTAGCTTGCCCAAGTAAAGCTAGCGCACTGGTACCCCACTCAATGTCTTGAGAATCAAGCAATTCTCCTCCTTTATCTAACAATTTGACCACACAGGATGATGCTTTAACAACTAAATTCTGTACATTTTGCAATTTTACATCGTCAGTTTGAGTATGCGGCTTTAAAAGGCGCCAAATACCCTGGTTTACCCTTGTTTTCAGCAAAAGGTCACAGTTGATTTGGCTCAAAACCGTTTTAATCATTACGGTTTGTTTATCTTCAGCAATACCTAAGCGAAAAGTGTTATTGACAAATCCTGCTAGATCGTCATTAATTTCTGCGTCCATAGACTCGGACCTGTTAAACTTTTCACTTTAGGACTTAAAAATTGAACCATCATCCATCCTTTGTTTCTTCAGAGGGGGTTCACTCTCCAAGGGCTCAACCTCAATCTGGCTCTCTGATTCATCAATATAACAGTCATCTGGGTCATAATTAGACTTGCCCAAGTCCCTACATTTCAGAATTAATTTGAGATGTTAATTGTTTAATAAAGTGTACTTGTGAAAAATCCCCTTATCCTAGACTTCGAATTGTATATTTTCAGTCAGATTAAAGGGAATAACAGGAATCTGGAATTTATATTAAAAAAAAGGCTAAAAGACAGAAGAAAAAATGTACAGACTTTAGAAAGTCTAGGTCATAATTTTCATAGAGAGTAGCGATATCAACGGATCGGCACTCCTATCTGTCACAGTGCACAATCAATCATTTTTGAATCCATATTTCTCCGCTAAATATGCCTTAATTTTACTAAAGTCTTTTATTTTGAAATAAATAATACATCAATGTTGTCAATTCAAGTGTTTGTTGACTTTTGTAAAGTCAAATATGTAAGAAATATTAATTCCAATATTACGTATCGACCGACATTTTGAAACTCCAACATTGATTTTCGGCTGACCTTGCGAGGGTACACTAATTAAAATATTCATTATAAACCATCCAATGAAACAATTGCAATTTTTTTTCACGCAATCACAGATGATAAATATAGAAATGAGATCATGCAAAACATTCAGATATTTTTGGCAGTTCAAAAGGTCAGAGCCTTGCCTAAAGATTGGCCAACTTTGAGATCGTCATTCTCTGGAAATTTAATAGACCACTGAAAAGTACTGGTACCAGGCTTTTCTCAAGGGCTTCCCCAATAAAATAAACTCAAATTTAGTAACATAGAGTTGTGCGCATCTGTGCGCAAACCATATTTATAGCAGTACTATCACAAGAAGAGTGCATGTAAACTATACGGCAAAGCGTCCAAACCACAGGAATGTGTATTGGACAATACACAATTGCGGTTTATCAGCTGATCGATTTTTGACAGAAAAAATATACCAATGGAAAATGTTTGAACTAATGTAGCTTTTTTATTTCTTGATAGATTTTCATAATTTAAACACCATTTTCTTTGTCATTCATTCTACTTTTAGCCTGTATTTTCAGATTTGAAAAATTTCAGCTAATACTAAAATCCATTTTTATCGCTATAGAGAGAGTCTAATTTTGATGCTAAATGTTCAATTCTTTGGTTTTGAGCCTCTCCCTTTTTGCTCTGCTTATATTGAAATTATTGTTTAGTTTTCTGAGAATAAGTAACACCTCTTTATTCACAGCACCAGCAGGAACTGAATCCTTAGCCCCTGCGGCCCGAGTCTAAGCCTTGACCACTTTGTCTTTTGCAGTCTCGCTCGTCACTACTTCATTAAGCTTTGGGGTTTTCGACTTACTGTCTTGAGCGGCCTGAGAATGAACTTGCATCATGGCTTCCCTCCTTCTTGTCCACATAAACGTAGTAGCCACCTTCTCCTATAAGTTAAAGTATTAATTTAAATGCACAGTTCACCAATTTCAAACTTAAAAAATATGTTTTTGTTGGCTTAGAATAATATACAACCATGTTGTATTAAAAAGTTATTCACAAAAACAGCAAATACAAAATACGCCAACTGCCCTATGATAGGGTATAATTATTGGTACTACTGATTATATTGGTCACGCTTCTGCGCACATCTCATTTGAGAACGGAAGTTGTATGATGCAATAGAATGACAAGTGTAGCAGAATAGTTCAGAAATGAATATGATGGTGATGGTACTAGAGACTGAGAGTAGCATTTAGCAGTGTAAGTCAATGACAATTGTAGTATTAATTAAGCATGTCAATTTATACAAACAAGGCAACAAATGCTGAACCCTTACCATGCTGTACTACACTCTTCTTCACTTTATATCTAACCTACTTGCAGGGTTCCACTAAATAGCATGTGTTTACAAGCAGAAAATATACAATGCACAATAAGTTTAGCAATTTCTTATGTTTCACATCTTTATGTGCTCATCTTTGTGCAATATCGAACAATTTCAAATGCAATGACAAGAACAGGATATTAGGCAAATGAAACCACGATTTTACAGACGCCATCCTTTAAATATGCATTTGAGGAGAGCAGGAATTGCAGGAGGCGTTAGTAAGCAAAAATGACATCCGTTGTAAGTAATGCTAAATGATAAACGTGTGATTTTTCGTTCGGTGGTCTTACATCTTCCTCATGCATCATACGCTTATAAAAACTATTGGTTGTGAGACAGATGTGATAGAGATGTCATGCTGAAAAAATCAGCTGCCATCAATGACGTCAAAACGTAGTTATCATTTGATTACGCTTCTAATGTTAATTGGTGTGCCAATTCAACAGAGACTCAGTTTACAAAGATGGCATAGGCTTACAATGTAATTGATCTTATGGTTAATTAAAACCTAAAGTTGCAGGAAAATGGTGCGACGCATTTGCGAGATAAAGGTGACGTTAGATTTTATCTTTCGGCTCGTGCTCTATAGCCATGAAGATGTTTCATTTAACATTATTTTTGGAACTCGGGATCTGTTCAACATCAGCTATTCTAGAGAGTTATATCTGTTTTCGAAATTTCTACACTTTGAAGAAATAGTTCGTGTTAAAATGGCTGTTTGCTTTGAAATGACAGTGAGTGAAACATAAACCACAGTGCAGTTATTCACAAATATGTCTTTTGTTGCCGATTTTCTTCGAAAGTTGAACTTTTACTGAGTTAAAATGTATGCGATGCGCTGACCTTTTTGTTGGACAACATTTTTATTCGATTTGGCACCAAGCTCTATAGACAAGTTGTTGGGATTCCTATGGGCACTAATTGTGCTCCCCTGGTTGCAGATTTATTCCTGTTTTGTTATGAAAGGGACTTTATGATGTCTCTTTCTGATGATAAGCAGGCTGATGTTATTGATGCGTTTAACACTACTTCCAGATATTTGGACGATATTTTAAATATTAATAATGTTTATTTTGACAATATGGTTAGTCAA
This sequence comes from Loripinus fragilis, assembly GCA_964019695.1. Lineage (NCBI taxonomy): Eukaryota > Metazoa > Mollusca > Bivalvia > Lucinida > Lucinidae > Loripinus > Loripinus fragilis. Next base: position 20,492,528 of record OZ026526.1, on the reverse strand, counting down.
ATTTACCCTTCAGAGCTCCAACTTAATAAAGCCAATGCCTCTGATACCGAAGCCGCATTTTTAGACTTGCATTTGTCAATTTCTAATGATATTGTTTCTACCAAAATTTATGACAAACGTGACGACTTTGATTTTGAAATTGTCAATTTCCCATTTTTAGATGGTGATGTTCCTCGTTCTACATCCTATGGAGTCTATATCTCTCAACTCATTCGTTTTGCTAGAGCATCTAGCTATGTTGCTGACTTCAACACTCGCAATAAATTGTTAACTCAGAAACTTCTTAAACAAGGCTATCGGTATCATAAACTTCGCAAAACATTTTCAAAATTTTATAGACGATACTATGATTTGATTTCTAAATTCCAAGTTGGACTTAAATCTCTCTTGCGCCAAGGACTTTCGGAACCTGATTTCTATGGTGACTTGGTGTATAAGTTGAAGAAGATTGTTGGCTCTAAAAATTTTTCAGCGCAGTTCATTAAAATAATTTCCCATTATAAAAAGATTGGCTATAACATTAATGTATTGCAACAGACTGCATGCTTGGTAGTCAACCCAATCACGGTTGGCAACTTTGCTTTCCTCTTTAATTGCACGCCGGTGGGTCGGACTTCAGACTCTATGATGGTTCCGACTTAAAGACTTATCTATTGATGAGATGGTAGGGGCCTGATGCTTTGGCTGTTTGTCGGGCCCACCGGGGTTTACCTGTTGGATTTCTTTTGCTCCAGAATTCAGTTTAATTTACTGTTGAGTCCTTATCCTTGCTTTATCTCCTTGTTATATCTTGATTTATATGTTTTAGGAGATGATGCATTGATAAGTTAGGGGTCTTTCATGCAAACCAAATATCTATGTGTCTTGATCCACATCTGAATTAAGGGTGAGGTTGGCGCCGTTAAACCGGTTTAAGCCCTCCAGTAAAATATTTTACTGACCGTTCAAAGGCGGTACTTCTTTTGTGGATATTTTATGTTTTTGTTCTGTCTTCTGTTTGCTATGTTTTGTGCGCGTCTGTTTATATGTGCTTTGTGGTCACCTGCTGGGAAAGGGCTGACCTCTTGGCTCTCGTTTGTGGTGTCTTCTGTGAGTTTGTCACTTTCCCATTGGTATCCTGGGTCAGGTGTGGTACTTGATTGTATCGATTCCTGATCTTTGCACCATTACTTACTTTTAATGGTGTTTTTGCGAACTGGGAAGCTCCCGTATCACTTTTTAACGGTTATTCGGTCATTTCAGGAACAGTAACTGTTATTTAATTGTTTTCTATGAATGGACACTGCATACCAGCTTGATGCGCGTAGGAATATCGCTGTTCATCAGGTCAACCACGCCTCATAGTGTATTCCAATAATTGGAAATAAGCCGTTTCATGATAAAACCTGCCTTTCAGAATTTTAAAAGACTACTCTGTTTAATACAGGGGCTATAGTTAGTTCTCAGAAATTTGATGTCGCACGTTGAGCTATCATACCTTACATGTATAACCAACAGCAGTGTGCACGTGCTGTTCATTGCATAAGGATATATCTCAGTCACGCATACGTGTCATAAACTGAATGACCTGGCGCTTTCACATCGTTCCTTGATTAGATTTCTTGTAAATGTTATAGTATTTGGGCCAGCTCATTTAATTTATCACACCCTTTAAACATGAAAGCGCAGCCATCCACTATATTTCGGTCTCTGTATTCTTCCTGCGTGTACGCTGTTCATATAAACATAAATGCGGCAGATACCGTGATGCATTTAACATGCGTGAAGTAATCATGCATGCACAGCCATCAAGTGGGTCTATACGCCTAATTTCCGGCCCATATGTTGGTCCAAATGGTGCCTGCTAATGTCGTCTGCTGCACATAGTTGATAACTTTATTTGCTTATGTTAGTACAGAGGCAAACTCTAAGTGTTCAAGTGTTTAATAGAGTCGGATCTGGAATGCTCTCTTTTCAGTACATATTTTTGTCCACAAACATTATTTGCCCGATTGTTGTTAGTTATTTCCCTGTAAGTGTTCTTGCTAGTATGCACGCATGTGCAGTCTGTTCTTGAGCTTTCGATACTCGGCCTGGGTAGTGTTTAATGCAGACGGATCTTTGGAAATTTTAAAAAATAGATAAATAAAAGAAAGTCAGCACCTATTTGTGTACACAATAATTATTTCAGAAAAGAGCCCAGTTTTGTTTGGTTATTTTGTACTAGTGAACGCTCTTGCGAGAATGCGCGCATGTACGATTTCGTGGAAAAATCAATGCAGTCGGAACTTTGGCAAGTTTATAAAACAATCAGATCCTATCAGAATATGCCGAAACGACCCACCCTAAAACCAGGCCGAAAACGACCCAGCCGAAACTACCCACGGCCGGAAACCTATGTTTAATGAATGTGCTACATCCGCTTTCAAGCGTCAAGGCAGTGATCAATATATAGGTCACTGGTCATTGCTACCACATCGTGCAACAGAACCCATAGCGGCTTCTTTGATCTTAAACATTGCTATCAGCGAGCCTCTGCTGATAACAGAAGCAGAAAGTTTGGTCCCAGATCTGGTCCGACAAAGAGTTTAAAATTGATCAAACCTGACGGTTTTCCTGACTTCTTTTATCATACATTTGAATCTACATGTATAAACAAAGGCGCCGATGGGACTGCGTGGGCGCTCAGGGTGGTCCCTGCTTTTAACAAAGTCGGGGTTCTCGCGGCTTTAAACATTATATAGGCGTCTGGTAAATAAAGCAAATTTTGATAATCTCAAGGTCTATTCTGTTTTCAAATACAGAGCCAAAAAACATGCTCTATAAGTTCCTTACATGCGTATATGAGCAGTTAAAGGCCTCAACTTAAACGGTAAGATTTGCCTTAAGCGATTCTGTCTTATAAGACTCCTCCTAAAATAAATACCGGGAGATAGTTTCATCACGGAGGGAGGTTTCATTGTTGTTTATGTAAAAATGATTGATTGATTGAGTGAATAATTGATTGATTGTGTTTGTGTACATCATTCGGTTTGTTGATACATGTACTCACATGTAGCTTGTGATGTAATGAAAGAACGAACTCTTTATCTGCTAAAGCCGAGTTCATTGATATGGCACTTAATGCCATATCTTTTCTTGTTCTGAATGTGTTGGAAGGCATAAAACAGGTTCACTTGTCAATGTGGTTCAAGATAAACCGACTAGAAACACTGTTTAAAGGCGATAACGTTAAAGCATTAATAAAAAACGTCAAATTGTGAAAACGTGGTGCTTAATTTCTATTAGACAGTTCAGAAGATTGCAGCATTTGCTATGCTTTTTTTGGTTTCAGTGACCAAACATTCGCTTGAAAATGTTTTTTGCTTCCTCCAATGATCATAAATACCCACGTTAACCGCTAGCCTTAAAATTTAATGTCACTTCAGCACGGCCATATTTTTTTAAATGGAAATTCTTGTCAGATGTTCGGCGCTTGTATCTTTATGACAGCAAATGAAACTTGAGATCTTATGTGGGTGGGCTCACTTATACAAAACAATTGCTAAATTTATTGTGCATAGTATAGTATGCAACCTGATCAGCTTGCTTCAAGATCCAGCTGATTAGGTTCTATACCAATTTTTTAGGATTATATGAAACAATAGTTTGCAATGGCAGTGTGTCCATTGCTTACCATAGACTAACTGCTGTTACAAGAGAGTATAAGATTAATTTAGAGCCCAGAAAATGTATCATCATAGCAGGCCCCACCTTAATGTACATAAACTTCTGATCTATGTATTCTTCCAGGTGTTGAAGGACAGCTTAGTTTAACTTCATCTATTAATCAACCAGTTGACGAAAACAGCAGACTTACACTAAGCTGTTCCTATACAGGGTCGGATAGCTTCACATTGGTGACCTGGTTGAAAAATGCAAACGATGAGTTTGTTCTTCTTGCTAGTGATTGTAGTGATTTTGGAGGAAATGTACCAGACCCAGCAATATTTGAAACAACTTGCAATGCCAACGACTTTACTTTGACTTTTAAAGCAGTGGATGCAACCCAGAATAATGAAAAATGGTCATGCAGCCTGGATACCTCCCCGACAGAAACAGTTAGTTCAGATGTTACAATTACAATTAAAGGTAAGAATGTTGTCTTTTAAAAAATTATGTACTACTTAAATTTGTACTAAGATTTGAAAATTCTAGTAATCATAATTGCTGGTAAGAACATTAAATGACAACTCTGATCAGGGTATATATTGCTAGCTGATTTTATAAATTCCAAAATCTCATGTTCTGGTTTTCACTGGATTTGGATTTTGATTTCAAGTTAATTACATCCCAGTCTACAATTTTTCAGTCATGTCAGGATGGTTCCAGTACTTAAAGCGGTGGATTAAGTGTCTTGTTCAAGAACAACAACACAGTGACTCTGCCAAGGGCATGAAGGGATTGCAGTTAAGCAATCTCTCCTTTTGGATTGGGAGTGGGTGAGTAAGAGCTGCAGATGGGCCACATATCAAGATCAAGGTTATACTACCCATAAGCCTTGGTATCCTCTGAATAAAGTATGAGATTTTTCAGTTGCTGGTACTAGTGAGTACTATAGTTAACCACTGAGGAGCCTACCGAAGAACTGTGTGATGAGACAACGGCTCCTCCGGTCCAGAATAACAAAAAATTCAACATAGAGTTGTGATGTACTCCATGTTAACGGCTTGTTCAAGCTTGCCCTGGAAAAAAGTGTGATTAGGTGAACAAACTGTCCCGAAATGACCAAAGCTGCTGACTTGGACATATAGCAACAAACCAAACCGAACCAAAAAATTTTGTATTTGGCTCTCAAAGGATATTTCTTACTGAGACTGTACTGTTGAGATTTCCCAACAAATATTTCAGATGAGAAATAAGAAAACGTTGCATAATGTGCAAATGTATGCTAGTGCATTATGAGCAATAAGGCCAAAAAATATATATATATTAGATTCTCAAGCACAGCTGCATTGTCCTCAAAGTCCGCGCATCACATTTCCAAAAAAAAAACACACAAAAAACGCATTAATTTTTTTTCGTTATTTTGTTTTGTCCAAGTTCGTCCAATATTTATTCCTCATAGGTTTACCCGATCTTCTGAAAATCCTGTAGGCGCTTGGTATGGATTTTTTATGTGGTTTAGTGCAGTTATACAAGCGTCACATCTTTCTGACTTTATAATGGCGTGTGATGGGTCTTTTTATAAGAAAATCGCTTGATTTATTGTCCAGCATGGCTCTTGTATCGGACAAAATATCATTAATAAAACACATGCCTCATCTGTTTTTGAGGAAATAAAAAATAAAAAACAAAGACTGCCTCCCTCATCTGTTTTTGAGGCAATAAAAAATAAAATGAAAAACCTGCCTCCCTCATGTGTTTTATTTTCAAAAAGGGCTTGAGAATCTAATGATTTACAGGGCTTTAGATAAGCTTTTTTTTTAAAAGAGTACAGTACTCGTCCATTTTTTAAAAAAGGAGTAACTAGAAATTTTTTGGAGTACTGACTTTATGTCTTAAAAAAACATTCACCAAGAAACAATAACGCTATTTCAACAGGCCCTTTAATTGCACCTGAGCTAACTGCTTGTTTTCCTAGTCTACTAACAGTTAGATAACAATTTTTATTTGGCAAAATAGGTGTTGGATTTAGCAGGACAAAGCCACAGAGGGGACAAGGGGGTGCAGGAGGAGACTATTTTTTGTAAAAATATAGTGCAAATATGAGCATTATGAGTGCCCTTTTAGTGGCTATTGTCTGCTTTGGGAGGGGTAGGTGGGTGAGGGGTTTTGTTGAAATCAAAATATTTGATCAGAACTTGACGCTACTTAAAATGATCTGAATTTGTTTTTTTCAGTCATCAGACAGACCGAAATACTTTTGTATAAGCCAGTGCTTGTTTGGATTTTGTGTGTTCGATTCTCGCAAACACAGGTCTCCTGATACTGATACAGCGGCTGGATTTCAGAGATGTTTGCAGAAAATATTGTATAGTATTACAAGAAGGCAAACACGTGTGGATGGCTTTATTTCTATAACTTTCTTCCGTAGCATTTTGCAGACAGCGTGTTGTGAAACCGAAAGTAAACCTGTGTGTTACACAGCAACCTCGTGGTTCTCGATGGTTTCCGCAAGCTGCACTATTGATCGGACGGAGAATTAGACATGTTTTCATTTGATGGCAAATGCGTTTACGAAGATTTGCGATGCCTCCGTAATAAGACCAATATGCCCGATGAGAAACAAATTCGGATTTCCTCTAGCTTTTTCCTACCGCATAAACAACAAAAACGAAATATGAGATTTCAGACGTTACGCTCTGGAAAAACATTAAATGCGTAATGCTTATTTTGTTTTTCGTACATGATATATGCTAGAATTTAAATAAATGCGTATCCTGTCAAATGTTTTCGTAATTTACGCGGTACGCAAGCTTATCTAAAGCCCTGATTTTTTTGGGGGGCCTAAGCAAGTTATTATATTGTATTGTGTGTGTCTGTACAAAACAGTCAGGGCCCTTAGGGACAAAAAATAGGTCCCGTGCAAATTGTGTGCCGATTTATGGTGATCTATATCAAAATCTTCAGTGGAGTCTTAACATTAATTTGAAGGTGGTCACCCATCTCAAATCCGCGTCTGAGGCTAGTTATGACGTCATCAATATGGCGACCATAAATAGACACGGTTCGTTAATAAAAGCTATAGTTTGTATTGGTATAGTCGTTTTAAACCAACACAAATTCTTTTTATAACACAATATCATTTATTTTAGTCACATGATGGTTAAGTCAAGGTTTTATGTGACTTTGATAATAATTTTTTTTTCGCGATAATGGTATTTTGCATGCAAAATACTGTATATTTCCTATAAAAATGATAAATACCCAGCTTATCAGTAGACCAGAAAAGGTGTGTATATATTTATGATAACCAAACACATAATTGGTCAGTTCTCCGCAAAACTTAAGCTTATGGTGTTCATTAGAATCGCCTATTTGAGAAATAATAAAAAAAATCTCCTATTATTATCGTCAAATATGCAGCCACATTTGTAAACTGTCCTACTGTTGGTATCTGCGCTATCAACAGAACGAACAATACGTTGGTTCGTGATAATTTGTATCAAGACAATACTAATATGAATCAATTCTTTTCACAAATAATTTTATTCTGCATTGATGCATGTTTATTTCCCTGTTTGATCTCAAGGTGTTGGGGTCAAGACCCAACCTCCATTTTCCAGCATATAGATTTTGAAATGTTTAACTTTGTCGGGGGCCCACCTTTAGGCTGATGGCTGATAATGTTTTTGCTCCCCTCTAGGGAGTTTTGCAAACTTATTTTATCTTAAAGAAAATTTCAAGCTTGGTCTTTTAATTTTTTTTTTTCAATTCTGGTGGCCTGGGCGTTAGTCTCAGACAGCCTGTTACATATGTTACCTTAGGCCTATTAAATGTAGAAAAAAGAAAGAAGAAACTAAAAAGTTTAAGCTACAGAAAGAATGCTTTAAACTGTCTAATTAATTAAATTACCTATTGAGTTGGCATGCTGGCTGCTTTAGCTACATATAAAAGCTTTTAGAGCAAAATTACAGCTTCCTACTGTGTTATATGTGTTACTTTAATTAGATTACCCTTTAAAATTGAAAATTGTGACCGCTACCATTTATTTTTTATAGCTGATCTGTGCATTTTTCAAAATATTTTGAATATTTTGTACTAAAAACTCATTTTGCTTAGTGAAAAACCAAAGTTTGCATTTCTACTTTAAATATATTGTCTAATATCAGCAATTAAACAATCCATACACCCAGTTTTAAGGAACCGAATCTGGTAGGTAGTATAAAGTAAAGATATATGAAAACATTTCCTGCTGTTGGATATCTTACATAGTTTGGAATGTCTTGCTCGTATAATAAAGCATTCTATTGTTTTTGCAGGTTTAACAACAATATCAAAGAAACTTGTTAAAGGCTGTAACATATGTTACATGGCATAATAAATGAGCAAGGACATTGACTTGATGTAAGAGATGACATTTCAGTACAAATGAATATATTTTGCATGTTTTCCGATAAGTTTCTAGCCTCTGGTGCCTGAATCTTAGGCATTAGTTCATTGGTGGTTATTAAGCCCCTGTACCTTTATTGAAGATGTTATAAATAATCTTTTTTCAATAGTTCCTAATATGTAAAATACAAAAATATGGATAGAACTTAGAGGGACATATAAACTAAGAGCTTCATATATAAGCAAGACAATTTAGTAAATGTTCCTATAAAATGTTATATTCTGTTCTAATTCTTATCCAAGTCATATACAATATCAGTGATTTCTGCTTTTCTGGTAAAATTTGTGTCCACCAAATTCATCAAAACCAGGAGAGGGAGCCCAGTGGCTCAGTGGTAGAGTGATTGACTCTAGACCGAGGCGCCGCGGGTTTGAGCCTCACCTGCGCCACTGCGTTGTGTACTTGAGCAAGACACATTAATCATAGCTTAGTACTGGTTCAACCCAGGAAGACCCGTCCCTACATAACTGAAAGATTGTTGACGGGACGTAAAGAATCAAATTACACAAACAAACAAAAACCAGTTGAATCATCAAACAATATTTTGACTGCAAGCTAAGTAAGGGCTTGCTACATCTCAAACCTCTTTGGAATTCAACAGACATAAAAATAAAACTTCTTTCTTGTACTTCAACAAAAGCAGAATCTAGGGCCAAGATTTGGATCCAATAAAATGCATTTAAGCCCCCCCCCCCCCCCCCCCCCCCCAGCTTAGGCTGCTGTCCGTTCTAAGGCGGTGGTTCTGTTGTTGTTGACTTGTTGTTTATTGTTACTCCCATTGTGGGAGTCTGTAAGTGTTCTATGTTTTGTTGTACATATACTTATGTCCATTCTAGTTTATCAATCATCTTGATGGGGAAGAGAGAGAGCTGGTTGCTTTGCTTAGTTTGCCCTCCTGGTGTCTTGTGATTGCATGTTGTGTGGCGCTTCCTCGCGGTGCCACGGGTTTGTCTGCAGTTTGTGATTGTAGTATTTCCTGGTCATACTCACTTACTATTTTCAACGTGCATCTAATAAAAGAAGTTTGCATACTGTAACCCAGGGCATTAGCCTGTAACAGCTTGTCATATATGTTACTATATCAATTTGAGAATAAGAAAAATGAATGTTTGAGCTACAGGAGGAAGGAATTAAAACTAGCCAATCAGTTGATATTCTAATAGTCTGCATACTGGATGTCTTTACTACATATGAAAGCTGTTTAACATTATTGCGGCTAATTGTTGTTTTGTGTGCGTAACATGAACTTAATTATAATTAGACAAAAACGGTAATTATGGCTATGGTCATTTAGTTTAACAACTGCTCTGTGTTGATTATCCCCCGATGAAGTCAGAGGGATATAGTTTTGGCGTTGTCCGTGCGTCCGTCCGTCCGTGCTACTGATATGGATTTGGGGGCCTTTTTAGTCGTCTGGAGATAGACAAGGTGCCATTTCTTAACAAGGGGCCATGGCCCTCTGTAAGTTGCCTCAAATGATTCAGGGGACCTCAGGGGAGGTAATAAAATAAACTTCTAAAAAAGGGCCATTTTATGTCTATGGTATCACGGACGTCCAAACTGGAAATGGCCCGTAGTACTTTGTCAGTCTTATATTAACCGGCCAATTCGGAGCTAAACTGGCTCGGTATTTCGGACACTTGGCCCCTTATTAACGGCCCTTTATACACTGGCCCGATATTCAGTATTGGGCGTAAGTCCGTCCGTCCATCCGTCCTCCGCACTTTTTGTCTGTCCGGAACCATATCTCAGTACCTATTGGTCAGATTTTAATTCATTCTTGGGACAAATGATTAGTACCATGAATTCTCGATATCCTATAAGTTTGGTCAAAAGCGACCCCTTAACACTTGAGTTATTGCCCTTGTTTAAGTATATGCAATTATAAGGCAAAACCTATATTAGCTTTTTTGTGTGATGATCTTCACATTTCATCAAAGCTATTATATTTAACAACTTCTCTCTATAGACCATGATTGCCAAGTGCCTGTAGATAAGAATGGCAGTGTCAAAGTTTTACCCCACCCCCTTTGACCCCACTTAAGGGGTCAAAGGTCAAATAATTAAATTTCGCAATAACTAAGGCAATTATTAATATTTTTTGCTGAAATTTTGCATGCAGGCAGAGCAGCAATAGATATGAAACATATCAAACGGGATTTCAGTTTGAAAGCCTGATTCCGAGCCCCATGGGTGGACTTAGGGGGTTGGGCCGAGGCCAAAATTAAACTTTTTCAGAATATGGTCATTTTGCATATCAAATTAAAGCTGACGAAGCTGGCAGCAACATGGTAGCAAATATTTTGCCCACAGACACACCCTTGACCCAGGGGGTGGGGTCAAAAGGTCAAAGTATATATTTTTCTGAAAGTAGTCATGTTGCATATCAAATTAAATCTGACGACGTTTGCAGCAACATGGTAGCAAATATTTTGCCCACAGACACACCCTTGACCCAGGGGGCGGGGTCAAAAGGTCAAACTATATATTTTACTGAAAGTAGTCATGTTGCATATCAAATTAAAGGGAATTGAGCACAGAGCACCATGAAAGCAAGTATGCTGTCATTACACACACCAACAACCCCTGGGGTGGGGTCAAAAGGTCATTTTTTTGTTCTTTTCTAAAAGTGGTCATGTTGCATATCAAAGTAAAGTGGAAGAAGTGTAGACCTACATGCAAGGTAACACTTTGAATTTACACACAATCTTGACCTCTGAGGTTGGGTTTAAAGGTCAGATATTGAAATTGTGCAGATGTAAGTATATTTTTTATTGAACTTAGCACTAAAACATACTTGACATGCATTTGTTATGATCTGAATGATACTGTAGGTGAACTAAGGGTTAGATAAATGGGATTTATGTTTTGTGATTAACATGTTTCTCTCAAATAACCCTTCGTCGGGGGATATAAATTCGTGGAATTTGCCTTGTTTCAACTTGTTTTTGATTAGGTTTTACAAACAAAAACTCAATTGATGAATACAAAAAAACAATTAAATGCACAGCCCTACCCCCCAGTTTTACAGAGGAGCAAATTTTGTTGTTGTTGCAGTGTGTGGATATTTTAAATTTTCTTGAACAGTCTTACTCATATATCACTCAGTTTCTAAGATCAGGGCGCTTATTTAAGATGGCAATTTATCAGCCATTCGCAATGCCATTGGTGATGCCACAGCCAGGGTTCTGATCCGATTCCATGCACTTTCCGGTGCTGATTTTAACTGGTTCATTGTCAGGAAATGGCAAGATATCACATTGGATGGATCCAGCAATGCAGGGATTCAGCAATGCTAGAGACGCATTCCAAGAAGCATTCTATTACCTCTGCCCAGTGCACTTAGAAATCAGTGTGAAGGATGCACTAGAGGAATACGTTTGTAAATTGTATCAGCCAGATGCCAATGTTGTTTGACTCACTGAGTGAAGGTGGTGGATGTTTTAAAAAAAGCTTAATTGCTAAACCTACCACCTTCAAGGGATGCGTTTCTCAAAGGTGTCAAACGTGTGCAATATCAATTCATCATTTGGAAATCCGCATCTGGCAGTTGTCCGGACAAACAATGCCTGACAATTATGGTTGGAAGCGGGACTGTGATAAATATATTTCTGATATGATGACATTGCCCCCTTCTCCCCCTTTACCCATGTAAAAAAAATGGCAGTGAGCAATATGCTTATGACTTTTGAACGACTGTTTTCATGTGGATTCAGGCATTTCTTTAACCATATCAACAAGAAGGCCGTACAGTCCGATTTTGACCTCTGAAGTATCTAAAATTGGACAATTCTACCTATAGTACTACCATGAAAAAGATTAATCGGATTGTAACAATTTTCTATTGCTTGTGCTATCGAAGTGTAGAGGTTTTATCCTTATTGCTTGCGGCGCTCTCGCCGCAAGCATTTGTGTCGGAATAGTGATACCTTCTACCTGGTTGTCTATTTATATAACAAACTGTTAGAATAACGGTCGTGTGTATGGGAACGAAACAATTTACCGACAAGACAACTCACCGACAGCAAGCAAAACATAGTGTTAAGAGCATGTCTCATATTATATGACTTATAAACCCCAAAATTCAATTTGTGGATATATGTTGGGGTCATGGAATGTCACTCACTGTTTTCAGCCACTGTGACCTTGATCTCAGGAGTCAGGTCTTGAAAAATGCACCCACAGCAGATCGCCTATATTATCTATGGTAGAAGTTCCATATTTTGTATGTAGATACATCTTGGGCCCTGGCGAGTCACCAACTGTTTCCAGGTCACTGTGAAATTGACCTCAAGTTTCAGTTCTAGCAAGGTCAAGTCAGGAGCATATCTGTATATAATTTGAGGTAATAATCCCAAATTTGGTGTGAGGATAAATTTTTGGATCATGGCATGTCGCATACATTTCTGGGTCTCTTTGACACGTAGATTGTACATAAATATGTTTAAAGTACTGTAGCTTTATTAATCATGTCACAAATGTCCAAACATAAACGATCTGGCGCGATTGGAATGATATTGGCCCACTTTGAATCTAACTGAAGTTGCTACTAAAGTTAATGCATAATAGATGTGTGCCCATATTTACACCCGAACGGCTACAGTTGCGACATTTCAATTAATTGTCAAGTAAACAAAGTCAATAGCCCTGTATGCTCCACCTCAATTCTTCATCGTACACAAAACTGCACAGCCTACTCTAATTAACAATTACGAATAAGTGGGACTGCAAATAGAACACATCGACCTTTAGTTCCTACTACAGTTACTAAAGTTCGATTCAAACATCGAAAGTGGCTACTATAGTGACGTCACAAACCTACTATACATCAACGGTGGGTGTCCGGTTCCCTCCTCTAGACATATCTAACAAGATGGGGTCAAGATATATCTATCAATCGACGTTAAGACGGCGACTAACGTCGAGTGTATCAACGATATTTGCATTGACGCTTTGCGTTCTGGCTGGCTATCGTCGGTTCCAGACAAATAATAGGGCTTCGAGGGTAGTTTGTATCCAGGTTTTAATAAAGATATTTTAACACAATTACTTTAAATCACGTCTGATTTCTAGACACATTACAACTTTAGAATCTAAGGGTATTGCTATTTGATAAACTGTTGTCCTAACATTATTTATTATTTTAGCATGAAACTAAAAACACGTTTTGCTGACATGTTGATTTTCATTGTTGCAAAAATTAAAAAAACTGATACATTAAAAATAAGTAAATTTTATTAATTTCATTTTTTGCGTTTTTAAAGTCCTTCAGTGTATGGCGCTAGGTGCCGCTTTCGATAACTGTTTGTGTTTTTCTTTTGCCAGAAGAGTATCTTACCGACCGACTCAATAACTATTGTTGATGTTCCGTTTGTCTATGACGTGGCTTTAGTGCAGTGTAAAAAATAACCACATTTGGAGGTGTTCCAAACATAGAAGGTGCATATGCTGTTTTTAGACTAGGCAAGCCATCCTTTAAAAAGGAAAATTTATTTCTATTTCAAATGCTACTAAGTAGAGTAAGCAATGGTGCAAAGATTAGGAATCGATACAATCAAGTACCACACCTGACCTAGGATACCAATGGGAAAGTGACAAACTCACAGTTATACACCACAAACGAGAGCCAAGAGGTCAGCCCTTTCCCAGCAGGTGACCACAGGGCACAAATAAACAGACGCGCACAAAGGCATAACAAACACAAGACAGAAAAAAACATAAAAGATCCACAAAAGAAGTACCGCCTTGGAAAGGTCAGTAAAATATTTTACTGGAGGGCTTAATTTGATCCTTCAGAGGTCAAAATTGGACTATAGCTTGGTTGATAGTGGGTTATTCATGCCAATGAGTTAGGACTCCTGTCTTTTCTTTGGGTGTAGGATAAGCAGCTACATATAAGAGATTATATTTTACCCGTTTGTTATCACAAACACTGATTGTTTTTCGTTTACCCCAATTTTATTTTTTGTAAATCGTGACGGCATTTACGTCCCACCCTCGAACTGACTTCACCCTATCTGAATATATTTTGAATGTTACAATTTGCATTCAGTGTGGAGTGTTTGCATTCAGTCATGATACGCTAAAGGAACCTTTCCATGCGTTGGCAATGGACAAAATGCATATATAATGGTATTTACATATTAGACGTCATTTATGTGACGTCATCATTTTGTTCTGACGCGAAATAAATATGGGCAATATGTTAATTTTAATAATTTACCCCCTAAGACTAAATTTAGTATATTTCGACTGAAATTAGCAAACAAAATCCAAGAAAATGCCGATTGCCATAGACTACAATGGACATAATGTATAGACGGCACTGACACAATATACACTATTTTGATGACGTCAGAATTTCGCCCAGACGTGAAATCCAGATGGGTGAGCAGGTGATTTTCATTAGTTATCCCCTAAAGTTTGATTTGTTATAGGTCACCATAAATCGGCATCAAATTTGCGCGGGAGTCCCGATGGCCCCTGACTAAAAGATAGTTCACTCCCTTTCACTATTTGATTATCTTCCTTTATCACTTGATGCATGTTGCCTCAGGGAGTGATAAAATGCCATGCAATAAAATCGATAAACCACTAGTAATTTACAGATTAATTAAGTCCATTATAAAGTCGCATGAAAGAAGGCAAAGTTTTGCCATCTTATATCAAAAATGGAACTTTTAATTAATTTTAATCTATCATTCGTGCTCCTGTATCATTGAATTGATAAAGGTTGTTGCAAAAAAACAGATAAAGTGCTATGCAAGCCTTGCATTTTATCTCATTATCTCAACTCGTTTAATGATGAGAATTCATGTAAGATCTTCTATGAAAGGATGCACAAACCATATACCCTGGCATCCAATTTAAGTTACCTTGCATCCCCCCCCCCCCAGGACAATTTTTCATGGATGCCAAATTTCTATTTTTGACAATGGAATAAAAAACCTATGTCTAAGCTTTCATTTAGTACAAATTTTAGTAATCTATGGCTAAAAGCAGCTGAGATATTATTGAAATTGTACATATACCCCCATCTGTGAATCACATTTTTAATGTTTTCATGAATATTTATGAATATGCAAATTAGATAATTTGCATATGCAACATGTGGATAATAGGCCTATGTCTAAGCTTTAATTTGGTATTAAGTTTAGAAGTCTAGGATAAATAACAGCTGAGATATGAGTACTTTTGTAGGCATACCCCTATTTTCAAATCCTCTATGGGTTGCCATGGAAACCATGCATTTTCACATAGCTGAAACCAAATTTTTTTAGAGGACACCTTCGTTTCGCATCCAGGGGGTCCGAATGAACAATTTGTCACCCATGAAATCTAGATCTAGCTTGGGATTGTTACACGTCAATTTCTGGAAATTTGTACCACAGTTATGGCCCTTTATTATGGCCCCACTTTGAAAAAGGGGGGCTATATAGGATTTGGGTTGTCTGTCATTCCGTCAGTTCATTCTTCCGTCCCTCCGTCATAATTTCCTTTCGCTCAATATCTTGAGAACAAATTGATAGATTTTCACCAGATTTTTTATATCCATTTATATTGACAAGATCTAGCTTGGGATTGTTACACATCCTTTTTCGCATATTTTTACCAAAGTTATGGCCCTTGATTTACGCAAAAATTTCGTTTCTGCTCAATATCTTGAGAAAAAATTGACAGATTTTCACTTAATTTTATATATGCATTCATATTGACAAGATCTAGCTTGGGATTCTTACACATCCTTTTTCGCATATTTGTACCAGAGTTATGACCCTTGATTTACGCCAAAATTCAGTTTCCATTCAATATCTTGAGAACAAATGGACAGAATTTCACCAAATTTTATATATGCGTTCATATTGACAAGATCTATGTTGGGATTGTTACACATCCTTTTTTGGCATATTTGTAACAGAGTTATGGCCCTTGATTTACGCCAGAATTTTGTTTCTGCTCAATATCTTGCGAATAAATTGACAGATTTTCACCAAATTTTATATATGCATTCATATTGACAAGATCTAGGTTGAGATGGTTACACATCCTTTTTCGCACATTTGTACCAGAGTTATGGCCCTTGATTTACGCCAGAATTTCGTTTCCACTCAATATCTTGAGAACAAATTGACAGATTTTCACCAAATTTTATATATGCATTTATATTGACAAGATCTAGTTCAAGATTGTTACACATCCTTTTTGCATAATTGTACCAGAGTTATGGCCCTTGATTTATACCAGAACTTCTTTTCCGCTCAATATCTTGAGAACAAACTTACAGAATTTGACCAAACTTTATAAATGCATTTAAATATTGACTAGATCTATGTATATAGGATAGACATCAGAATTTTGGTTGCACTCAATATCTTGAGAACTAGTGGATAGAATTTCACCAAATTTTGTCAGTGCGTTAATATTTATAAGAACTAGGTTAGGATTGCTACCTCCCATATTTTGCGTATTCGTAGCAGAGTTATAGAGGTTGAGTGCTGTCAGAAATTTGTTTCTGCTCAATATCTTTAGAACTTGGCCTTTTTACAGCATGAAAAGCGCTGCAGTGGGGCTATAGTCAGATCCTCTGACAATTATAGTTTTCTCCAAAATTTCGTTTCCGCTCAATATCTTGAGAACCATTTGGTAGAATTTTTACCAAATTTTATATATGCATTCATCTTGGCAAAATCTAGCTTGGGATTGTTACACATCATTTTTCGCAAATTTGTACCAGAGTTATGGCCCTTGATTTACGCCAAAATTTTGTTTCCGTTGAATATCTTGAGAACAAATGGACAGAATTTCACCAAATTTTTATATATGCATTCAAATTGACAAGATGTACGTTGGGATTGTTGCACGTCATTTTTCGCACTATTATGGCCCTTGATTTATGCCAAAATTCCGTTTCCATTCAATATCTTGAGAACAAATGGACAGAATTTCACCAAATTTTATATATGCATTCATATTGACAAGATCTATGTTGGGATTGTTACACATTATTTTTCGCACATTTGTACCAGAGTTATGGCCCCTAATTTATGCCAAAATTTCGATTCCGTTCAATATCTTGAGAACAAATGGACCGAACTTCACCAAATTTTATATATGCAATCATATTGACAAAATCTACGCCGGGATTGTTACACATCATCTATGCTCATTTGTACCAAAGTTATGGCCCTTGATTTACTCCAAAATTTTGTTTCTGCTCAATATCTTGAGAACAAATGGACAGATTTTGACCAAACTTTATATAACTATTAATACTGACAAGATCTACGTTGGGATTGTTAGCTGTCATTTTTCGCAATTTTGTAAGAGAGTTATGGCCCTTGATAGATGTCAGAATTACCTTAACTCTCATTATCCTGAGAAACTCTGGCCTTTTACTGCATTCAAAGCACTGTAATGGGGCTATAGTCAGATTCTCTGACAATTCTAGTTTGTCCATGGACAACAGACCCAGTAGCGAAGATGGTAGCAAGTCAGATCAGGGGTTGCAAGCTCGATCCTATGTCATTCCATACCTTCATGGAGATTGATCATGAAATAATTTCTATTACCATTTTCCTCCTTCCACTTATTCAAGACGGGTAGTTTTCAGTTACAAGTGAAATATTGCATTGTTAACAGCTATAAGTCAAGCTTGTCAAGGAAAAAAATGTGGTTAGGTGAACTATAACCATCTCGAAATGACCATAGCTGTTGACTGGGATTGTAAAACTTCAAACCAAACAAATGAATTGTCCTTGGACAAGTATAAACAAAGTTAATGCAATTTTATATTTCATTTTATAATTATTATGAACTCGCGATGCCATGTTGTTTGTGAATCCTGATCAGCTGGTTTTTCAGCCAACTGATCTGGATCTACACTTGTTTTCAATTGAGTTTATATACTGTGTTTAAGAGTTTAGGCATGATATCAGCATTATCTGTTCTTCAGGACAAGTACAATACTTGTCCGTGGGCAAGTTCAAAATTTTGAAAAGAAAGGCTACAATAATTTTTACTTGCCCCCTTTTGTTAAGCGCAATGACCCCCCAGGGTGTTGATTAGAATAATTGTGCTACTTAGTTTACTTGACAAGAGCTGACATAGTCCAATGTAAATCCTGATAATTCAGTAGACAGAAGATTAGGAATTGCAGAGACAAAGATTGTGGAAATAGCGAGGTATACTGAAAAAATAAAGAAAACCCTTGTGCAGATGCCTAACATGGAAAGATGCCTAAATGTGGACCATAATTTAGATGAGTTCATGCAAAAGTAATGTTCATGTTTATCCTGGAGAAAGTTAATTGGACAATAAAATATGTCAGCATTGTTCTGTCAAGAAATTTTATGCAAGTTGTCATAATATATTTGTTCCTTGTCCTTGGAATATTGTAAGTAAGGAAGAAGGCAAAGATCAGGAATTGATATAATGACCCAGGACACAGGGTCATAAAAAACACAAGACAAATGATGTTAACATTAGAGATTAGAGCACACATGTTTGGGAGTATTGTTTCACTGCATGATGCCAAGCAAACAAATAGTGGGACAAATTGAAGAATTTTGCTAAATCAATTAAATTACATAAAACACAGCCTGTGCAGAACATATCAGCCATATGCCACATACACATGTATGTGAGCAATTTTTTCACATTGCATGAAGTGCTCAAAGTGAGCTCTGTATACTGATTGCTCCTGTACAATTTGCTTTAAAACTCTTTGCCTACTTGTGTTACCTGTTGATAACCTTTGCAAACAGTTTGGACAAATCAGGCCTGGCCAGTGGTTCTTAAGTGTTTGACACTCTGGCAGTATTCCTGAAAGTAGTTTTCTAAAACGTAGTTAAAAAAAGCATGCAAAATTACCTAGGAAGCATTCCAACTTATTTGATGCATGCTACACCAGGACATGGCTTATTGCATCACAGTGGCTGTTAACAGGGTTCATACGCGTCAGGGAAATGTCAGGGAAATTTAAATTTTTTCAAGGTCAGGGAATTGTCAGGGAATTTTATGTTGTGTCAGGGAAAAATGAATGTTTTCTTAAATGTCAGGGAAATGTCAGGGAATTTTTAAATTTCCATTTTGTTTCAAATGATGAGAAACAGAAAATGACTTGAGCAGTTTTCTTAACATTTTGGATATAAGCTCACTCATTTTGATAGCTTCTAGATTGCTTTAAACATAAGAAGATGGGAGTTGCCTCCTCAACTTCCTTTTTAGCTCACCTGAGCCAAAGGCTCATAGTGAGGTATTAGCATGGCAATAGTTTGGCATCCCTAATCCATCAGACAGTCCATTGGTTATCCATTCACATATTCAAAGATGTATGTCTTTTTTGTCAGTTGACCAAATGTAATCAAATTTCATGTAAAGCATCATCAGGTAGAGGGAAAGACTACTTAAGGTTTTTGAACTGATTGGATTGGAACTGGTTGTCATAGATGATGGCAACATACACGTATAGCTGCCATGGAAAGACTTATAATGGGAAACACTTTAAAAAATCTTCACTGAAACCATGAGGTCACAGGTTATATTAGTATGTAGTAATGTCTAGTGGTCCCCACATAAATCCTACCAATTATGCCCCTGGGGTCAAAACTGGCCACATCATGTGGATCAATAGCTTCCATAGACTTATTTTAGGAGAAACCTTAAAAATCTTCTCTGAAACCATATATTTTTAGCATGTAGCAACATCTAGTGCTCCACAACATAGATCCTGCCAATCAAGCAGCCCCTGGAATCCAAACTGGCCACACCCTGTGGATCAATAACTCCCATAGACAACATAAAAATATCTTCTCTGAAACCATGAGGTTATAGCTTATATATTTAGTATGTTTAGTGGTCCCCAACCCATGAGGTTATAGCTAATATATTTAGTATGTTTAGTGGTCCCCAACATAAATCCTGCCAATCAAGCCCCTTGGGTGAAAACTTGTCAAGCACATGGGGATCAATAGCTCGCATAGACTTATAATTGGAAAAAACTTTAAAAAAAACATAAGGGCCACAGCTTATATAGAAGTATATAGCAATGTTTGGTGATCCCCTACATATATCATATTTAAATTGACCAAACACTCGCAGTCTTTAGCTTCCACAGACTTACCGTATAATGGGGAGTAACAGGGCTCCAGATTAGAGGGGGTAAAGGGTATTTCAGCATTGATTTTTTAGAATTCAGCATTTAAAATTAAATTGAAGGGTAAAAACCCCTTTGCTGTTTGAGGTTTCAGTGCTGATAATCAATTTATGTGGTGAAATCTTTTATTCTTAGTAAGGAAAAACTAATTAATATACACCAATTGTATAAATCTTGGAAGTTTTCCTAAAACGCAACATGTATTTGATACAAGCAACTTTACTTTAAAATATGTGAAGCAAATATTGGGTATTTTTTACAAGGCTTTGCATTTTCTGCGATTTGATATTTTAAATATGGAGTAAAATACTCATTAAATTAAAAAGTAGGGGGTGAAATACCCATTGGTCCAAATCCTTATCTAGACCACTGGAATAACTTTTAAAAAATCTTTTGAAGCTTCTATATTTAGTATGTAGCAATGCATAGTGGTTAACTACGTAAATCCTGCCAACCATGCCCCTGGGACCACAAGTTAAGATTGGCAGACACCACACCCAGAGTCATTTGCTCCCATAGACTCATAAAAAATATAATCTAAAAATCTTCAGAAACCATAAAGTCATCAGTTTAGGCTCATTAAGCCTCTTGATAGCTCACCGAAGCACTTTGTGCTCAAAGTGAGTTGTTCTGATCACTCAAAAATAGTAAGTGAGTATGATCAGGAAATACCACACTCACAAACCGCAGACAACCCCAAAGTCCATCATATGTTTTCAGCTGTCACAATTTGCTGTATTCAGGGCTTTAGGGGAATCTTATCAAAAAACTTTTCTGAAAATACATAGCTTTTACAATGAAATATTCTACATTCAGCTAAATTGCTTTCCTCTGTATAATGCCGTAGAAGGTTGCATTATGAGTGGCTGTAGAGGTGATTTAAATTTAGTGGTCAACATCCACATTTTTTTAAAAAGGAGACTTTAGACAGCTGTTTTTAACATATAGTAATTTGACAATCTGTAAATTTCTTTGTTGAAAAGTCATTTACTAAATACACATGCTGAAAAGCTTGAATAAAAACTTTGCAAAGTTAACAAAAAACTCAAAATTGAAAAAAGAGCTGTAAACTGTAGCTATAGACAAAGGTTTGATTAAAACAAAGTTTCTCCGGCAAGTGCGGTTTTGTCAGTGAAATTTGGGTTGGCGTCAGGGAAAAGTCAGGGAAATGTCAGGGAATTTTGTTTTGTCAAGTCTGTATGAACCCTGGTTAAACCAACCTCAGAATTGACAGAAAATCTGTAGAAAATATAGCTATGTAACCCTCTAGAGAAATACTATAAGATAAATTTAGCCCACATGAAACACCTCCACCATGGATGTGGTTTTGTTTTTTCTAAAGGTACTGAAATATGTAAAATTTGTTGTGTTTTATTCAACTTTAAAGAGGTGTTTTCTCTTCTAACATAACCTCCAAAATCTAGATGGAATTGAATTTTTTAGCTCACCTGTGAGCTTTGGCTATCAGTCTTTGGCATACATTTAAAGATAATCATTTATGGAGGAGGCACAGGACACTAAATAAGTGTCTTGTGTGCCTCCACCATATATGTTTTTCTTGGAGAATAGCTCATAAACCACTATATCAAGTGAAAATTTATTTCACACAAAGCTTTCTTGCATTGCCCTCCATCAAAGTTGCTTTAAATTTAGATCCATTCATTTTTCAAAGCTGTCTATGGAGTAATAAAGCTTAGGTGAGCAAATTTCAAGGCTTTTGAGGCCCAAGTACTTGTTTAAATATTTGAAGGGAAAATTTAAGTATTCTTTTAGCTGATAAATCAATGTATTATATTAATATGTTGTTTGTCAATCATTTTTTTGGGGAAAAGTACTCTTTAAGCTGATAAATGAATGTACATATTGATATGTTGTTTGTCAATCAAAATATTGCTAATAAAATTACTGAACCCGTAAATTAGCTTTGTTTTTAATTGGTTGACCAAAATTTACAAAGAAAGTAAGGATATTAAAAATATATGCTAAAGTGATGGGACACGGAGAGGTCTGTGCAGAGAGGTCTGTTTAACATCTTGTTTTGTTTGCTCCAGAGACCACCACCTCAGCTACAATAACTGCTACTACAACTACTACTAGTACAGCAACAACTACCACTACAACAACCCCTACCACTACTACAACAACCCCTACCACTACTACAACAACTCCTACGACTCCTACAACAACTTTATCTACAACTACAAGCACTACGCCAACATCTACACCGACATCAACAACTCAGCCTACTACAGCCACTACTCCAGTCAGTACTACATTAACTTCTACAACAGCGCCGTCCACCCCTAGCTCTACAACAAGTGGTGGTGGCTCCGGGTCTGATGATCAGACAGTTGTCATGATAGTTGTTATATCATGTGTAGGTGGAGTGTTCATCCTAGCCATAGTTGTGACAATATTTATCTTTACACAATGGGGAAGATTCGGAACTTCATTGAAGCAAAATCAACATAAAGGATCTCATTCCAATGGACATCCAAAGCGAAAAAGCCATAGCAAAAGAAGTGGACAAAATATCAGCCATGTATACTCTGACGACAGTTCATATTATCCCCAATCCGGAGTCCATGGTTATACGTTTTATAATGGAAGATATGCAAAACAAAATCCAATATTTGAAGATAGCGGTTACGTTGGCACTGGCAATCCTGCCTTTGTAAACTATGTTCACTCACATAATATTGATGGGTTTCGTCCCCCTGGATATGATTTGCCACCGGAATATTCTCATAATTGGAATTAAGCCAATTTGTACTCATGAAATTTCCACCAAGTTTGATAAAGTTTGTATGATCCATATTTGATTGGAAGTGCCATAGTTCAAAAGTATTATCACTGAAGGTTTGTCTTCGTTGATGGTGATGATAATATCAACATATCAACAGAGTATGTCCATAACTGGAATCAACCCTGTTAGTACTCATGAAATCTTCCACCAAGTTTGATCAAGTTTGTGTGATACATATATGTTTGGAAGTGTAAAAGTTGATTAAGTTTTGTTTTTATGGTGATGATTTTTCATCACCCTGACACCGGAGTATCATCAGAATTGGAATAAATGGAAATTTCTGCCAAGTTTGATAAAGATGGAATTAGTGATGTGTATTTGTTGGAAGTGCTTTAGTTCAGAATTTATCGCTGAAGTTTTGTTTTTATGATGATGATTTTTATTACCCTGGATACAATGATGTGCCATAGTTAAGAATTTTTCACTGTGATGATGGTTTTTGTCAACCAGAATAATATTATAATTGGAATTAACCCTTTTTATACTTATGGAATATTTCACCAAATTTGGTAAAGATACTGTGTGATCCATATTTGTTTGTCAAATGGTTTCTTTGCTAGCAGCCGCTTTTGTCAAACAGTTTGAAGTCTGCTGAATTCCTTTGCAAACAGTTAGGATGCAGATAAGGAATGACCTTCTGTCTGGATCCAAACTATTTGAACAAAGATTTGAAAAAATGCAGCATATGACAACAAAAGCGCGAAAAATTACCCAGCATGCAATTTGAGAGTAAAGAATTTGCTTTTATCTACAGAAAAACCTTTGTAAAATGGGCACTCTCTAAAAGAACAAAAAATAAATTTTCATGACCAATTATCGTTAATGCAGGTCAAAAGTATTGCAGAATGCTCGCCTTGGATCGCCTTGGAGCATTCTGCTATACTTTGGACCTTCATTAAGCTATCATTCGTCATTAAGATTTTTGTTTTGTCAAATATTGAGTGGCCGTTTTACACCAGTTTTACTGTAAAAGCAAACAGTGCAGATGTGCAGCTGAAGAGATTACATTTTGTGCCACTTATTTGGGTGTATACTCTGTCATAATGAGCTGCTTGTATGAAGTGATATTTGATTATTTTTTTTTTTTTTTGCTTTACCTAACAGTCAACAATTTTTCAATCTAATATCAGGATTTTTTCTTTCCTGTCTTCCTGGGTTGAACCAGGGCTAATCAGAGGATAATGTGTTTTGCTCAATGTAATATGCAATTATACAGTGCCTCTGGTGAATCTTGAACTACGGACCCTTTGACCTAAAGTATGACTCTCTACTAACTATTAAAGCCACTGGGCCATGGCCCCTGTTCAACAAATGAGAGAATGTCCTTATGTTAGTGCTAATTATATAGGTACTCTTTGTCTACCAGCTAGTGTCATCAGTTAAGCAGCTTTGACCCAGATGAGACCTGATGAAAGGTCAGACTTGATCTGGGTCTAACTTGTTGGAAACTCTTATGGTATTCCTAAAGGATTTAAATGGGCAACATTTAGGTCATTTAACCACAACATATTTTGTTGTATTCAGGACACGCAATATTTCCAACAACATGGTATTTTGATAAGTGTAGACACTGATGAGCCTGTGTAGCCTCATTTTAAGCATAGAAATTCCAAATGATATTCAGTCAGTAGCCTACAAATTGGATAATCAAACTAGAACACATTCAATGGTGCGCCATCGCAAATCCCCACCCTCTCAAAGAAATCCTAATTGTAATTGACCCTTTGACCCCATCCCAAGGTCACCAGTTTGATTGTAGGGTAAAATTTTTCAGTGTATCCTGGGCTACTGTTCACCCCCTTTAATTTGATATGCCACATGACCATGTTCAGAAGGTTAAATTTTTACCCCCAGCACCCCAAAAGCCCCGAACCCTTGGGCACGACCCACTCACTGGGGACCTAATGAAAATCCCCTCTAATATGTTTTATATCTTTCATTTGTGAGAAGACACTGGTTTTAAAATATTTGAAAATTGACTAAGTACTTTAGATTTAATGAAATTTTACATTTGGCCCCTCCCCATGGCCCCAGGGGGTGGTGGGACCCAAACAATTGTGCCATTCATGTAAAAAACTTACACACCAACTATGGTTGAATTTCAGAATTTTTTTTTGACCCCCCGACCCCCCACATTACCCCCACAGTCCCACCCCTGGGGCATGACCCAGGTGGTCAAATGAAGATCCCGTCTGATATGTTTTATATCTTTCATTTGTGAGAAGACACACAAAGTTTGGTTTAAAATCTTTGAAATTGACTTAGTAATTGAGATTTATTGATAGTTGACCTTTTGCCCCTCCCCAAGGCCCCAAGGGGGGGGGGGGGGGGGGGGGGGGAGACCCAAAAAATTGTGCCGTTGCATGTGCCATTTATGTAAGTAACTCACACACCAACTCTGGTTGAATTTCGGATTTTTTTTTTGTTGACCTCCCCAACCCCCCATGGTACCCCCAAGTCCCACCCCTGGGGCATGACCTAGATGGCAGAATGAAAATCCCGTCTGATATGTTGTCTGATATGTTTTATATCTTTCATTTGTGGGTAGACACACTAAGTTTGGTTTAAAAATCTTTGAAATTGACTTTGTATTTGAAATATAATGATATTTAATAATATTTGACCTTTTGGCCCCTCCCTAGGGCCCTAGGGGGCGGGGCCAAAAAATGTGCCGTTGCATAACCCATTCATGTGAGCAACACACACACCAAATTTGGTTGGATTTCGTCCAATGGTTTAGGAGGAGATAGCGTGACGGACGGATGGACGAAGGCGATTGCAATATCCCCATTGCTTTTTTAAAAAGCGTCGGGATAATGACTAGCAAAGGCTCTGATCAGACTGCACATAATTATATGCAGGCTGCTCTAAGCCTTTGCTGGTCTCAGATACCACATTGTTGGAAATCTCATGTCCCTGCTCAAATATTTTGTTTAATGTTATGTATATGATATGGCTGCAGTATGTGTTATTTGAATGTTTGATATTGCAAATGACCATATTTAAAGAAACCACATGTAGTTTTTAATCCTTATTGCTGTATTAACCAGAAGAGATTATCATTTTTTTTTTACTTAAAGAATCAACATTTTCAATATATTTATGTTAATTGATATTTTTGGGGTGAACAGCTCGTAAAAGTGTAAAACAAAATCAGTAAATGCAAGTCCTTTTTTGTTCGACTTGCTTTTGTCCTTTTGCTGCTAATATAATGAAGTATCACTAAAAACATACTGTAAATCGAGAAATTTTTGCGAGAATTTTATTTTTGCGAATAGCGTTAAAATACATATTTGCGACATTAAATATTCGCGACTAGGGCATGATTTACCTATATCAGTAAACGACAGAGTGATTTTGCCATTTCACGAGGATTTTATTTTCATGAAACTTCGCACATATGCGAAGTTTCACGAAAATAAAACCCTCACAAAAATTTCTGAATTTACAGTATGGTGGAAGATACAATTGTGCTTTAATTAATTTTAGAATTACAAGAAGTATTCGTTTATATTGATTATCATTTTTTGTAAACTGTATAGCTATTGTTTTGGCGCTTTCTCTA